>CM019698.1:46865925-46968067 GCA_009760885.1 Achatina immaculata
GGAGTGGTGTCATAGGAAAATACAAGTATAAAACATTTCACTAAATTATCTCTTTTTCTCTTCCCTGCCTTATGTCGAAATGAAAATACAGAGAGTAAGCATTTCCACTTATATAGTACAAAGATCTAGTACATTTTTATTATTTACATTATTAACACATTGTTTATTTTAACATAGCATGCCTGGTTAAGTGAAATGTTAAGTGAGAGGTTAAGTAGAGGTTAAGTGAGAGGTTAGTGAGAGGTTAAGTGGGAGGTTAAGTGGGAGGTTAAGTGAGAGGTTAAGTGGGAGGTTAAGTGAGAGGTTAAGTGAGAGGTTAAGTGGGAGGTTAAGTTTGAGGTTAAGTGGTCTAGTTACTAATCCGATGCTACTAGAATCAGACCAGATACTGAGCTCATCCCACGTTCCTGTGCAAAGTTTCACCAATACTCCTTACCATTTTAACATGTTCGTGTAATAACTGCAGTAAAATCATGCACACACAGATACGTAGATATATCCATGTCAGAAAATAATCATTAAAGAAAAGATAATTTGACAGAAAAATAGTCAGAAACAGAGTGTGACAGACAGACACAGACCAATATTAGTCAGATAGATAGATAGACAGACAGACAGACAGATAGATAGACAGATAGATAGATAGATAGATAGATAGATAGATAGATAGATAGATAGATAGATAGATAGACAGACAGACAGATAGATAGATAGATAGATAGATAGATAGATAGATAGATAGACAGACAGACAGATAGATAGATAGATAGATAGATAGATAGATAGATAGATAGATAGATAGATAGATAGATAGATAGATAGACAGATAGATAGACAGATAGATAGATAGATAGATAGATAGATAGATAGATAGATAGATAGATAGATAGAGATAGATAGATAGATAGATAGATAGATTAATATATGGTTGGACAGACAGTTAGAAAGATAAACATATCTACATACAAACAAGTAAGGAAAAACAGGCAGAAAATAGATAGATGTACTTATAAACTTAAACTCAAACTCACACTCATACATACACACATACATACATACATACGTACATACATACATACATACATACATACATACATAGTTATAATTCTTCTTGCATCATACATCCTTCACGTGCCGTTAATCGTCACATACTGTCAGCAAGGTAGTCGCCAAGATGTCCTGTCTTCGGCGAGTTGTTCAGTCTCATCAAGGGATGTTATGGCCACTGAAATGACTTCTCTTAACAATGTCCTCTTTAGAGTTCCATGTGGTCAACCTCCTTTTTCTTCTGTCTGTTGTGCTCCACTTGATAGCTTGTTTTGGAATTTTCTGATTGTTTCTTCTCATCAGACGATCGACGTATGTCCATCTTCTCTTTCTGATCAACCATAAGATAGGTTGTTTGCTCATCTGTCTGATCTCTCCGTTGTTTTCAAATCCATTCCACTTTATACCGAGTATTTTCCTTAGTCATTTGTTTTTGAAAGAGTCTAATTTCTTGTCTATTTCCTTTGTTGTTTTCCAGCTTGCACATGCATAAATGAGGGTGGATAATATATTTGAATTGCATAATCTTAACTTGGTTTTTGTGCTTATAACTTTTGAATGCTATTTGTTCTGAAGATTCTTGAAGGTCAATACTGCTTTAGCAATTCGAATTCTAACTTCTTTTCTGGTGTCACCACTGTGGTCTGCTGAGATATGTAAAATGGTTTACTTCTTCAACAGCTGTTCCTTCTGCTTATATTTGTCCTTCGCCGTTAATGAGAACCTTGATTATTTTTGTTTTATCCTTCTTTATTTCAAGTCCTATTTTACTAGTCATTGAAGACGTGGTATCAGTTTTTCCTTGCATTGATTTCATATTGTCGTTGATAAGAGTTACGTCATCTGCAAAATCAAGATCTTCCAGTTGGGTCTCACGTACCATGTCAGTGCCCGTTTTACCATTGCAACATTTTTTTTCATAAAGAAGTCTATGGCAATTCCAAAAAAGCAAAGGAGATAATATACATCCTTGTTTCACGCTTGTGTCAATCTGGAACCATTCACTCATTCCTTCGTCTGTATTGACTGCACAAACATATCCATTGCAGAGGTCACTAATTATGTTGACAATCTTAGATGGTATTCCATACATTCTTAAAATCCTCCATAATTAATGGCTATCTGTGTATGCTATCAAATGCTTTTTTTAAAGTCTATGAATTTCACTATTAACAGTTTCTGCTTTTCACTATGTTCATCAAGTAGTATTCTTAGAGTAAAGATCTGGTCGAGACAGCTTCTCCCTTTTCGAAATCCTGCTTGTTCTTCTCTCATTGCAGCATCAACTATATCTTGAATTCTATTCAGAATAACAATACTTTTGACACAACTGATAAACATGTTTCTCCTATCCAGTTCTTGCATTCGCTAAGGTTGACTTTGTTCAGTAGTTTAACAATGATTCCTTTTTTTTTTCATTTAGAAATGACTTTTCCTTCTTTCCAAACTTTACTGAACATTCTCTGTTGCTGTTTCATGGTGTCTATAATAATAGCTTTTAACGTTACGGTCGTTATTTCATCTTCACCTGCATCTGTGTTGTTAGCCATTAGATTCACTGCTGTTTCAATTTCATGCAATGTAATTTCATTTAGGATTACATTTAGTTGTGGGAATGGTAAATCAGTTTCAAGGTCTATCAGTTCTTTTGGATGTGGTCGATTAAGTAATTCTTGGAAGCGTCTGGCCCATTTTTGCTTTTATTCTTTACTTGATGTTAAAAAGACATGATACTGAACTTATCACACTGTCTCGTGGGAAGTTCTTGGACAACGATTTTAACACTGTTTCATCAATATGCTTTAATTTTTTAAAACATTTCAATGGACAAAAGTTCAGGGCCGGTTTTTTCAATTCCTACACAAACAAATTCATCTGATTAACAAACAGTCCATGAGTACCAAAATACAGCATTTAAACTGAAGAAATTCAAACATTCCATTTGCAAGTCGGAAATGGAAATGCAATGCACAAAGCTGGCGAAATCACTCACACTTAGTCCAAAAATTCACAAGAGTAGTCTTCAAACAACAAACATGTCAGTATCGCGTGTGGCCACCGTTCGCTGCCAGACATTCGACGCACCGTTACTTCAAGGAGTTAACTAGGGTTGTTAGGACATTCTGTGGAATGGCCTGCCACTCTTGTTGAAGGAAAAGGATTAGCTGGGTGACATCAACAGACAGAGGATGATTTGTCGAAACCTGTCTGCCTGGATCATCCGAAATGTGCTCAACAGGTGACAGAACGGGAGACCGAGCTGGCCAATCGATGCTAATGATCCTTTGCTGTTGAAGAAAATCTTCTACTACACGACCCCGATGTGGTCTTGGGTTATCGTCTTGTATGATTGCCCCTGACCCATGTCTTGCAAGTTATTCTGGACAATGGGTTGCAGAATTTAATTCAGGATCTCTGGGCGAGTTAGGGCGCCGTGAATGACATGCAGAGGAGTCCTGCAGTCACTACTGATGCCACTCCAGACCACGATTGATCCCCCTCCGTAACGATCTACGTCTTTGATAGTGGCGTCATGGAACTGTTCTCCTGGCCTTCTCCAAACACGGATTCTACCATCATTGAAAGACATACTGAAGTGGGATTCGTCCGTGAAAAGAATTTTACCTCATTGGCACCTCGTCCACGGATGTGCTGCCGGCACCAGGCAACTCTAGCTCTGCGGTGAGCTGGGGTCAAATGTATTTTTCTTGCTGATCGTCGTGAAGCCAGCCCAGATTCTCTTAAACGTCTGCGAATTGTTCTCCCGCTAACATTGACGTTTGCCGTATTCATTAGATGGTTTCTGAGAGTGGAAGACGTTACTGTCTGGTTGCGAAGTGTTGACAGCTGCAGGTATCTGTCATCTTGTCTACTCGTGCAACGAGATCAGCCTGAATGATCCCTATCTTCTACTCCTGCGGTTACGTGAAATCGCTCCAAATGCCTTTGGATGGTAAAATGGGATATCCTCGATCGAACGCTTTGAAACTTCACAGACAGATAAACCGCTTTCAACCACGGCTGTGACCCGATGACGCTGAAAGGTGCTAAAAAACCTTCGCGGTGGCATGGAGTTGTTCAAATGACAAAAATACACCTAAACTGCTTTTAAAGATTGGAAGGTGAGAAGTGTTCACGAAGGAGGTCTCTTGCACGTGCAGCACAAATAAGGAAGATTTAATTAACCTCTGTCTATATATTTCAATGTGTCTCCGACATATCATTTGACTAGTAGTATGTGTTTGACGTTGTCACCGACTTAACTTTTGTCCAGTAGTATATATTCGCATATGTAACTGGCTTATCTTTTGTCCAGTAGTATATATTTGAATGTGTCGCGGACATATCTTTTGACCAGTAGTATATATTTGAATGTGTCTCCGACATATCTTTTGCCCAGGAGCATATATTTGAATGTGTCTCCGACATATCATTTGACCAGTAGTATATATTTGAATGTGTCTCCGACATATCATTTGACCAGTAGTATATATTTGAATGTGTCTCCGACATATCATTTGACCAGTAGTATATATTTGAATGTGTCTCCTACTCAATGTGTGTCCGGTGGTATATATTTGACGGTGTAATGGTGGTATATATTTGACTGTGTAACCGAATTCATTTTATCCAGTAGTATATATTAGAATGTGTCTCCGACTTAATTTTTGTCAATAAGTATATATTTGATGGTGGCACCGACTTAACCTTTGTCCAGAAGAATGTATTTGACAGTGGAACCGACTTAACTTTTGTTTAGTAGTATATATTTGATGGTGTCAATGACTTAACTTTTATCCAGTAGTATATATTTAACGGTGTAACCAACTTATCTTTTGTCTTGTAGTATACGTTTTCATGTGTCACTGACTTAACCTTTGTCCCGTAATATACAATTGAAGGAGTCCCCGACTTATCTTTTATACAGCAGAATATATTTAAATGTGTCTCTGGCTTAGCATGTGTCCAGTAGTATATATTTTAATATGTCACTGACTTATCTTTTGCCCAGTAGTATATATTTGACAGCGTCACCGTCTTAACATTTGTCCAGGAGCATATATTTGAATGTGTCACTGACTTTTATTTTGTCAAGTAGTATATATTTGACTGGAAGTGAATGCTGGAAAATCAGCAAAACCATAGAAAACAAGTTGAATTCTTTCCAGACTAAATGTTTACGAAGAATTAGACAAATATTTTGGCCAAACACCATAAGAAATAACATCTTATTAGCAGAAATGCAGATGAAACCACTGACAACAATTATTGAGGAAAGACGCTGGCAATGGTTGGGACATGTGCTTCGAATGACTGACAACTCACTACCAAAAATAGCACTAAGATGGACACCACAGGGGAACAGAAGTAAGGGTAGACCAAAAGAGACATGGAGGAGAACAACAGAAAGGATGTTGGGCAATAGAGGGCTCACCTGGGCAAGAGCAGAAAAAAAGGCGAAGGACAAGCATTTGTGGAGAACCCTTGCGGATGCCCCTTGTGCCCTGGGCACAAAATAACCAGGGCCTTGCTATCCTGGACTCACCACCCCCCCCCCAAATCACAATACACATTATACATCTTCAAGTGTGCCACTGCACTTATGAATATTGCAGCCAATGCTGGGAATCTACACCACTATCTCTCCAAGAATTAATTTATTTGCCTAAACACTTCTTCATCACGAAGCTACCGCTACCCGGAACTCTCCTCCTCAAGTACATGAAATTCAATTTGTGCTAACGCACTAATATTCACCCAGACACTGCTGTGGTGCTCTTTTCCTCCTCTCGGCGGGATTCCAGTGCTACCGCATTTCATGGTGCAGTTGTTGCCGCCAGGTTACGTATAGCCAAATACATATTGAACACAAATAATATCCACAGCATTATTACATCAACACGTGTCATTCAGTAGAAATATATTCCATGAGAGAATTATCCATATGATCCTGAATTTAACATGCATATTCTGCACGTTACACAGATATATGAACACACAGTATAAGGAAGGATGTGGCCAATTATTCCATATAAAATCACAAGCACAGATGAGGTTGACCTTGCCCAGCCATTGCCTGTAGCTCAGATTTTATACTTCCGCTCTTTCCTTGAAATATAGATACGGGCCCTACCACTAGTTCACTAATCACCTACCTCCGGGGGTTACAATAGAACAGATTTACTGATACAACCACATCTGTTGGCAGATGCTGCACAATGGAAGTAGCGTGAAAAGACTGATGGAAATTACAAATACACGAAAAAGTGTCCGGGTGAATTAATGTCGCTTTGGTACGACCTTTCACACTGAATATGTTGAGGGACACTTTTGCTTCCACAAAAGATAATACCACATAAAGAACTGAATTCAGACGAAAACTGTCCTAAAAACATCTATTAGAGAATGTTCAAAATAATTAAATTGTCTCTGTGTAATCCCCTTTACTAGTCAACCCTCTTCAATGTTAACGTCTTGTACTGTGGATATTTTCGATCTTTTTTGTGTCCGTGATATTTGAATAACTTTTCTGTAGCATTTACATTCGAAACATCTATATGTTTCTCAGCTGTTTTGTTAAGCGTCCAGGTCTCTCAGGCATATGTTGAAATAGGAAAAATGGATGTCCCAAAAATCGTATTTTTGTAGTTCTGTCTGTTCCTCTCCGAAGAATCTTTTGTTGTTTTACTTTCTGAAGAGCGATAGATGTCCTCCTTTTGATTTCCGTCATTTATCTCCATTATTCAAAACTCTCCACTTCTTCCAGTTTTTCCTTATTGATACATACTTCTGTTTTGTCAGTTGTCATCAATTTAGTTTTCTTAAAATAAAGGTTTTGCTTTTCGCTGTTCTTGCTGACTGACATAATTAGTTTTTTTCAAATTCTTTTGTTTTTCTTTTGTGGACAGTAATGCTGAGTCATAAGCATAACTAATCTCTGATATTTCATAATCTACAATAATTTGTATGGCATCGTGATATTCTTTGCCTACACTGTCTCTAACATTCCTCACTATATTTTCAGTACACAAGTTAAATATGTAACTTCTATGCACATCTGACGGACCCCTTGTTTTATGTCAAACCAAGCTGTTTTTATTTTTAGTTTTGCCTTTTACAGCAGTGATATTAAGTGTATCGTATGTGTTGGAAATCTCTTTTTTTTCTATTATTTCCCAAACACAATTGCATAAATACACCAAAACTGAACACATTAAAAGTCTTTTATGTTCCTTTTTATTGGTAATAACAACATGAAACATCTAAGCATTGACATCATACTAATATAATGCTGTAAAGAATTACTTTTCTACTTTACTATTATTTGAAAGATATTTGTCTTCCTCTCATGAAATGTTGTTATAGAAATATAAAAAATGTTTCACTAAGTTACTGTCTTTTTATTTCCTCTTTCCTATTTTCGAAATAAAAATGAAGTTGGTAAGTATATCCGTACATATAACTGAAATATCTTGTAACATTTTATTAATTACATATTTAAAATACGATTTATTTTAACGGGACGTCCTGGTTAACTGAGAGGTTAAGCCGTCATGTAACTAATCTGATGCTACCAGTTTCACGTCCCAGCGGCGGTATTTTGTTCTGGTCCACAACACAAAGGCCCGGGGGTCCACACAAAAAAAAAAGGGAAGCAGAAAAATATGGGAAGATAAATGCTGACAGACTTGACACTGAGAACATCTCTCGTTCTTGTGTCGGGGGTCTCGCACGAACGGTCTTAGACAGTTTCTGCACTATGTCTTAAATATTTACGTTTTAGTATTGCCATTATATTAAATGCATGAAACACACACATACACACACACATATATATATATATATATATATATATACAATAGAAGTATAGATAGATAGATAGATAGATAGATAGATAGATAGATAGATAGATAGATAGATAGATAGATAGATAGATAGATAGATAGATAGATAGATAGATTGATTGATTGATTGATTGATTGATTGATCTTTATTTCAAAAGGGTTAAGAATTGGGCACGCAGGCCCGTCTGACATTCTGCCCTTTATCATACATCTTTCACTCTATTCCAGACATTCTACAAATATGCTGTTCATATAACAAACATAACTAACATTGAAGCTGAGAGACATAAAATAAAATATAACATTTACGTTTCGCTCTTAAACATTCACTCAGTACAGAAGTAACTACATACATTATAAGTGACTATCTACTAAACAAAATTTTCGGGACTATTCAGAAAACAATTAATTGTATTCGGTGTCTGTGAGAGCAGCTTAAGATAACTTTTAAGTTTTATAATTCATGGAGGCATGTAGTCGACATCAAATAGATATTGGGAAAGCTTGTAGTTGTAGGAAGGAGTATAATTTATATTTTTTATATAGGATGGGAGGGTATTCCAAAGATGAGCAGCAGAATAACTAAAGCTTTTCTTGTAAAGATCAAGTCTAGGTTTTGGAAGACATATGTTGTTCAAGCGTTGGCTGCACTTTGGGCTAAATTTAAACAGGTTCCATAGATAAGGCGGGGCATGCCGTAAAAGAATTTGATGTACTAACTTGGCTTTGTTGAAGAGGAACCTGTTCTTAAGAGGTAGTATTTTGATACGTTTGTGATGATTAGTTGTTTGTGCTTGATCTTTGTCACTAATAAGCTTTAATGCTCGCTTTTGGAGAGAGCAAAGCCTCTTTATATTTGACACTGAGCAACCATCCCAAACTGTTGAGCAGTAGTCTAAATGTGTTTGTATATGAGTTATGTAGTATGTCTTCCTAGTGTCTTGATCTATGAAGTGCTTAATTTTAGCTAATTGGTATACTTTTTGTGCGATGAGTTTTGTTAGACATTGAGAGTTCCAGGTCAGATGTTGGTCAATAATAAGACCTAGTGTTTTGTGCTCGCTAACGTTTTCTATCTGTGATGTTTCTGTGCAGAGCCGAAGTGTTGTTTTTGTTGCGTTTTGTAGTTTCTGTCTTGTTGTTATGAGCATTGATTTTGTTTTATCGGTGTTTATAATCATGCCATTATTTTTGCTCCATCCAATTAAATTGTATAACTCGACCTGAAGAGTTGATTCTAGATTAACACAATCGTAGTCACTGGTGTAGACTGTGCAATCATCGGCAAAAAGGTCACAAGAAGAGTGTTTAAGATGAAGTGGAAGATCATTGATATAGATAGCAAAGAGCAACGGGCCTAGAATAGAACCTTGCGGAACACCAGTGTCAACTTTAGCAGAATTTGATAGAGAATTGTTGAAGAATACTACCTGTTGTCTGTCTGAAAGAAACGATGCGATTAATTTTATTAGGTCAGGGTGCAGTCTATAAGTCTTTATTTTTCTTACAAGAATATAGTGGTCAATCATATCAAATGCCTTTTTAAAGTCGACAAAGATGGCACCACATAGTCTGTCGTCATTTATGTTTACTAACCAGTTTTCTGTCATTTTGGTAAGAGCTGTGTGGCAGGAATGATTGGGTCTAAAGCCTGACTGACTGTCTATGAGTAAATTGTTCTCTTGCATGTGTCGTAGAGTTATTTTGTGTATGTGTTTTTCGAGTGGTTTTGATAATGACGATAATATGGATATTGGTCTATAGTTGGTAAGATTGTTAGATGAGCCAGATTTAAAGCGAGGATACACCTTAGCAGTTTTAAAAGCCTCAGGAAAATAACATTTTGCAATGCACTGGTTGTAAATATATGTTAGTGTATGTGAAATGACAGGTGCAGCATAACGTAAGATCTTATTACTAATATCATCAAGCCCAGCTGTATTGTTGTTTTTTAAAGTTAAGAGATAACTGTGAACTTCACTGACTGTTAAGAATGGAATGTGTTACTGTTTAAAATCAGTACATCTGCTGTCCAGGAATGTTGTAGTTCATGTAAGTCGCATACAGGAGTTGATACTGATGATTTAAGAACGTTGATTTCTTCTCTGAAATGTGTACTGATATGTGCGCTAGTGTATGCACGATTGATGGCTTGAGAATCAAATTCTTTTCTTTTATTTGATAGGGTATTTATGGCTTTCCAAATTGATTTACTGTCTGATTTATTCTGTATTAGAATCCGGAAGTAATTTTTTTTCTCTTGTCTTATTAAGTATTGAACTTTGTTTCTGAGTGAACGGTAGGTCATAAAGTCCTTGATTTTGTGCGCCCGATCACGTTCTCTCATGAAATGTTGTTATAGAAATATAAAAAATGTTTCACTAAGTTACTGTCTTTTTATTTCCTCTTTCCTATTTTCGAAATAAAAATGAAGTTGGTAAGTATATCCGTACATATAACTGAAATATCTTGTAACATTTTATTAATTACATATTTAAAATACGATTTATTTTAACGGGACGTCCTGGTTAACTGAGAGGTTAAGCCGTCATGTAACTAATCTGATGCTACCAGTTTCACGTCCCAGCGGCGGTATTTTGTTCTGGTCCACAACACAAAGGCCCGGGGGTCCACACAAAAAAAAAAGGGAAGCAGAAAAATATGGGAAGATAAATGCTGACAGACTTGACACTGAGAACATCTCTCGTTCTTGTGTCGGGGGTCTCGCACGAACGGTCTTAGACAGTTTCTGCACTATGTCTTAAATATTTACGTTTTAGTATTGCCATTATATTAAATGCATGAAACACACACACACACACACATATATATATATATATATATATATATATACAATAGAAGTATAGATAGATAGATAGATAGATAGATAGATAGATAGATAGATAGATAGATAGATAGATAGATAGAGATAGATAGATAGATAGATAGATTGATTGATTGATTGATTGATTGATTGATCTTTATTTCAAAAGGGTTAAGAATTGGGCACGCAGGCCCGTCTGACATTCTGCCCTTTATCATACATCTTTCACTCTATTCCAGACATTCTACAAATATGCTGTTCATATAACAAACATAACTAACATTGAAGCTGAGAGACATAAAAAAAAATATAACATTTACGTTTCGCTCTTAAACATTCACTCAGTACAGAAGTAACTACATACATATAAGTGACTATACTAAACAAAATTTTCGGGACTATTCAGAAAACAATTAATTGTATTCGGTGTCTGTAAGAGCAGCTTAAGATAACTTTTAAGTTTTATAATTCATGGAGGCATGTAGTCGACATCAAATAGATATTGGGAAAGCTTGTAGTTGTAGGAAGGAGTATAATTTATATTTTTTATATAGGATGGGAGGGTATTCCAAAGATGAGCAGCAGAATAACTAAAGCTTTTCTTGTAAAGATCAAGTCTAGGTTTTGGAAGACATATGTTGTTCAAGCGTTGGCTGCACTTTGGGCTAAATTTAAACAGGTTCCATAGATAAGGCGGGGCATGCCGTAAAAGAATTTGATGTACTAACTTGGCTTTGTTGAAGAGGAACCTGTTCTTAAGAGGTAGTATTTTGATACGTTTGTGATGATTAGTTGTTTGTGCTTGATCTTTGTCACTAATAAGCTTTAATGCTCGCTTTTGGAGAGAGCAAAGCCTCTTTATATTTGACACTGAGCAACCATCCCAAACTGTTGAGCAGTAGTCTAAATGTGTTTGTATATGAGTTATGTAGTATGTCTTCCTAGTGTCTTGATCTATGAAGTGCTTAATTTTAGCTAATTGGTATACTTTTTGTGCGATGAGTTTTGTTAGACATTGAGAGTTCCAGGTCAGATGTTGGTCAATAATAAGACCTAGTGTTTTGTGCTCGCTAACGTTTTCTATCTGTGATGTTTCTGTGCAGAGCCGAAGTGTTGTTTTTGTTGCGTTTTGTAGTTTCTGTCTTGTTGTTATGAGCATTGATTTTGTTTTATCGGTGTTTATAATCATGCCATTATTTTTGCTCCATCCAATTAAATTGTATAACTCGACCTGAAGAGTTGATTCTAGATTAACACAATCGTAGTCACTGGTGTAGACTGTGCAATCATCGGCAAAAAGGTCACAAGAAGAGTGTTTAAGATGAAGTGGAAGATCATTGATATAGATAGCAAAGAGCAACGGGCCTAGAATAGAACCTTGCGGAACACCAGTGTCAACTTTAGCAGAATTTGATAGAGAATTGTTGAAGAATACTACCTGTTGTCTGTCTGAAAGAAACGATGCGATTAATTTTATTAGGTCAGGGTGCAGTCTATAAGTCTTTATTTTTCTTACAAGAATATAGTGGTCAATCATATCAAATGCCTTTTTAAAGTCGACAAAGATGGCACCACATAGTCTGTCGTCATTTATGTTTACTAACCAGTTTTCTGTCATTTTGGTAAGAGCTGTGTGGCAGGAATGATTGGGTCTAAAGCCTGACTGACTGTCTATGAGTAAATTGTTCTCTTGCATGTGTCGTAGAGTTATTTTGTGTATGTGTTTTTCGAGTGGTTTGATAATGACGATAATATGGATATTGGTCTATAGTTGGTAAGATTGTTAGATGAGCCAGATTTAAAGCGAGGATACACCTTAGCAGTTTTAAAAGCCTCAGGAAAATAACATTTTGCAATGCACTGGTTGTAAATATATGTTAGTGTATGTGAAATGACAGGTGCAGCATAACGTAAGATCTTATTACTAATATCATCAAGCCCAGCTGTATTGTTGTTTTTTAAAGTTAAGAGATAACTGTGAACTTCACTGACTGTTAAGAATGGAATGTGTTACTGTTTAAAATCAGTACATCTGCTGTCCAGGAATGTTGTAGTTCATGTAAGTCGCATACAGGAGTTGATACTGATGATTTAAGAACGTTGATTTCTTCTCTGAAATGTGTACTGATATGTGCGCTAGTGTATGCACGATTGATGGCTTGAGAATCAAATTCTTTTCTTTTATTTGATAGGGTATTTATGGCTTTCCAAATTGATTTACTGTCTGATTTATTCTGTATTAGAATCCGGAAGTAATTTTTTTTCTCTTGTCTTATTAAGTATTGAACTTTGTTTCTGAGTGAACGGTAGGTCATAAAGTCCTTGATTTTGTGCGCCCGATCACGTTCTCTCATGAATTGTAGTATTTCAGGTGTTATCCAAGGTGACTTCGTCTGGTGTTTTACTCTCACCTCTTTCATGGGAACATGTTTGTCTAATATATCTCTGAAGATCTTTAGCCAATATTCTATTGCCTCATCAGGGTCAGTTAGTTGGTACACGTGTGTAAGTGAAGATTGTTGCAAATCATTAAGGAATAATTCTAGGTTAAATTTTCTGAACCTCCTAAATTTCATACTAGTGTGATTGTGTTTAGGAAGTTTATACCCCTTTCTTGTCCACGTACAGCAGACTGGGTAATGATCGCTTAACGAAATATGAGGGATGTTACATTCAATGATGTTTTCTGGTTGGGCTACATATATATGATCTAATAATGTGGATGATACTTCTGTTACTCTGGTAGGTTTGGTGACAATTTCAGCAGCAAAAGTAAGCGCTGGATTGGAAAAACCAAATAGAAAAGCATGGATATCAGATAAAACATGGAAGTATATACATGAAAGACGAGCAGTCAAATTAAACATGTTGAATGCAAAAGCAGATCATGAAAGAGATTCGGCAAAAGCAAAATACAAAGACATAGACAAGAAAGTAAAAAGTTCAGCTAGAAGGGATAAAAGAGAATACATAGACAATATGGCGAAAGAGGCAGAAAAAGCAGCAAAAACAGGAGACAGCAAAACTTTATATAACATACAAAAGAGGCTAACAGGTACTATTACATCTAAAGAAAGACCAATCCTTAGCAAAACTGGAACACTATTAACATCAAATAAAGACCAAAAGCAAAGATGGGCTGAACACTTCCAAGAAATACTCAATCGACCACACCCAAAAGAATTGTTAAACCTTGAAACTGACTTACCAGCCCCACAACTAAATGTCAATCTAGATGAAATTGAATTGCATGAAATTGAAACAGCAGTGAATTTAATGGCTAACAACAAAGCTGCAGGTGAAGATGAAATAACAGCCGAGATGCTAAAAGCTATCAATAGTGACAACATGAGACAACTACAGAGAATGTTTAACAAGATTTGGAAAGAAGAAAAGTTCTTGTACTCTTTGGGAGAGATTTTAAGTAAGCAAATAATGACCTGAACGTAATGAGTTTCAAAATTGCTGATTCCGTGGCAATATTTAATTACTCTTATGTTCACTAAAGGATCGGTGGAGAGAGCAAAGCCTCTTTGTATTTGACACTGAGCAACCATCCCAAACTGTATATGAGTTATGTAGTATGTCTTCCTAGTGTCATGATCTATGAAGTGCTTAATTTTAGCTAATTGGTATACTTTTTGTGCGATGAGTTTTGTTAGACGTTGCACATGAGAGTTCCAGGTCAGATGTTGGTCAATAATAAGACCTAGTGTTTTGTGCTCGCTAACGTTTTCTATCTGTGATGTTTCTGTGCAGAGCCGAAGTGTTGTTTTTGTTGCGTTTTGTAGTTTCTGTCTTGTTGTTATGAGCATTGATTTTGTTTTATCGGTGTTTATAATCATGCCATTATTTTTGCTCCATCCAATTAAATTGTATAACTCGACCTGAAGAGTTGATTCTAGATTAACACAATCGTAGTCACTGGTGTAGACTGTGCAATCATCGGCAAAAAGGTCACAAGAAGAGTGTTTAAGATGAAGTGGAAGATCATTGATATAGATAGCAAAGAGCAACGGGCCTAGAATAGAACCTTGCGGAACACCAGTGTCAACTTTAGCAGAATTTGATAGAGAATTGTTGAAGAATACTACCTGTTGTCTGTCTGAAAGAAACGATGCGATTAATTTTATTAGGTCAGGGTGCAGTCTATAAGTCTTTATTTTTCTTACAAGAATATCGTGGTCAATCATATCAAATGCCTTTTTAAAGTCGACAAAGATGGCACCACATAGTCTGTCGTCATTTATGTTTACTAACCAGTTTTCTGTCATTTTGGTAAGAGCTGTGTGGCAGGAATGATTGGGTCTAAAGCCTGACTGACTGTCTATGAGTAAATTGTTCTCTTGCATGTGTCGTAGAGTTATTTTGTGTATGTGTTTTTCGAGTGGTTTTGATAATGACGATAATATGGATATTGGTCTATAGTTGGTAAGATTGTTAGATGAGCCAGATTTAAAGCGAGGATACACCTTAGCAGTTTTAAAAGCCTCAGGAAAATAACATTTTGCAATGCACTGGTTGTAAATATATGTTAGTGTATGTGAAATGACAGGTGCAGCATAACGTAAGATCTTATTACTAATATCATCAAGCCCAGCTGTATTGTTGTTTTTTAAAGTTAAGAGATAACTGTGAACTTCACTGACTGTTAAGAATGGAATGTGTTACTGTTTAAAATCAGTACATCTGCTGTCCAGGAATGTTTGTAGTTCATGTAAGTCGCATACAGGAGTTGATACTGGTGATTTAAGAACGTTGATTTCTTCTCTGAAATGTGTACTGATATGTGCGCTAGTGTATGCACGATTGATGGCTTGAGAATCAAATTCTTTTCTTTTATTTGATAGGGTATTTATGGCTTTCCAAATTGATTTACTGTCTGATTTATTCTGTATTAGAATCCGGAAGTAATTTTTTTTCTCTTGTCTTATTAAGTATTGAACTTTGTTTCTGAGTGAACGGTAGGTCATAAAGTCCTTGATTTTGTGCGCCCGATCACGTTCTCTCATGAATTGTAGTATTTCAGGTGTTATCCAAGGTGACTTCGTCTGGTGTTTTACTCTCACCTCTTTCATGGGAACATGTTTGTCTAATATATCTCTGAAGATCTTTAGCCAATATTCTATTGCCTCATCAGGGTCAGTTAGTTGGTACACGTGTGTAAGTGAAGATTGTTGCAAATCATTAAGGAATAATTCTAGGTTAAATTTTCTGAACCTCCTAAATTTCATACTGGTGTGATTGTGTTTAGGAAGTTTATACCCCTTTCTTGTCCACGTACAGCAGACTGGGTAATGATCGCTTAACGAAGTATGAGGGATGTTACATTCAATGATGTTTTCTGGTTGGGCTACATATATATGATCTAATAATGTGGATGATACTTCTATTACTCTGGTAGGTTTGGTGACAATTTGGCAAAGATTATAGGATAATATAATATTGCTCCAAGTTAGATGTGATTGTGTTAGATCTATGTTGAAATCTCCAAGAATGATAATATCTTTGAACCTAAAGGTTGAAACCTCATCCATCATAGTCGTGAAGTGATCGTACCACAGAGATGATGCATTTGGATTACGGTACAAAAGTCCAATAATTAATGGACTCTGGTTTGGCATTTTAACTTCCACCCAAATACACTCTACCTCTGATGATTCGAGGTCTTCTCTACGACTAAACTGGATAGTTGTGGAGACATACATTACTAGACCTGTTTCTAGTTTCCTGGTTGGGTCACGCAGGATCAGGTTAAATTCGTTAATTCTAATATCTTCATCGGTTATGTTCCTATTTAAACGGCTTTCAGAGAAGCCAAAAATGTGGAAATTTTGATGTAATATGTGTGTTACTTCAGGAATTTTACCTAATAGGTGATATACATTCAGATGGCCTAATCGAAGTCCTTCCTTATGTAACCATTTTTCGGTAGGTGGGGTCATTTTATTTTCCTGTCTCCTGTTACTGGTTTGAAAATAATTCCTATTATGATACTTAATACTGAGGTAAATAAACTTTTAAATACTACACAGAGACACACTCTGTATATTAAACTTTCAACTGGTACACAACTCACTAGCTGAAATAATTGGAAGCTGAAAGAGACGCGTCTAACTACTGAATAATTAAACACTGAAATATGTGAATTCACTAACAAGTTGAGTAATTAAGTATATAGTTCTCACACACACACACACACACACACAGATACAACTCACAAGCTGCAACGACCTATATAAAGTTGACAAGAATTAGAAAAATAGATACAAAAGAAGGGGCAAGAAATAAAATGCAATAATAAAATGTAAACATTCTAAATAAACGTAAGAATGAAGATATCAGTCACTATGTCTTGCTGAGTAATAATTCTTTTTCGACATTGCGGGTTGAAGGTTACAGTTTGTGATGGATTACGATGATACTGCCATCAGTTTAAGGCATCTGGTGTCTATAAGGTACCATGCCATATGAATTATGCAGATATAACATATAGGCATGACTCAAGGCAGCAGGGCTAAATTGCAACAAATACTGCAGCTCCAGATTTCTTTGAGGATGTTGCATGGAACTTGCTTGTGTGTTGAGCTCTTCCAATGAGCTGTGCGACGGAGGAAGAATCCTGACGTTGCTGACGCTCGTATCAGCTCGTCTGACCGTCTGAGGCTGACATGAGGGTAGGGGTGGAAACATTGTGTCATAGTCGGTGGTTTGCTGTGGAACAGGTGGTGCAGATTTGGGTGTCCCTATGGTTTTAGTGCTCCGAGTAGAGCTGGCTTTATGGGGGTTTTTTGTTGGACGTGGGTGTTGTTTGTGGACATCCAGCTGTACCACGTCTTTCTGTAGTGTACGTTCTGGAAACTTTAGATTTTTGGCAAGGATGCTGGTACCAAGTTTTGATGTATGTATGTGGTCCCTGTACATCCGTTTCTTCGGGGCACCAGAGGCTGAGATGAAGAACACAGTGTGGTCTATGAAGACAATGTTGTTAACACGACAGTATGACTGAAGTGCCTTGTTGTTGATGTCTACCAGGCGGCGTCCAGGACCGGAGCAGGGTGGAATGATGGAAGATAGGAAGATTGCTGCAGTCGGATACTTTTCCTTGATGGCGGAAGTCAAAGCCTGCATGTCGGAACGTCTGATGCTCTGGCCATTCATGCTGTCATTTATGCCAACATGTACGGAGATTTTCCTCACGCCCTGGTCTGTATTAAAACTTCTCAGTGTTTGCGTTATTTTCACAATACCAGCTCCCGGTACTGCAACTACTGAGACAATGTCTTCGTCTGCTATGGACATCCGCTCGCTATACACGCCCTTTAGCAGAGAATCCCCAATTATTAAATGTATTGTGCTGTCCGTGATTTTGTGAATGGGAATTTGCTGCGTATTTTGTTTTTGGTTAGATTGTGACTGGAGGTGGGATGCTTTGTTTGACTGAGATGATTGTTGCGTCATGTCTGTCTGCTGAGTATCTGGTACAGAGCTTTGTTGCAGAGCGTCGAATCTGTTGGTGATCTTGACCTCGATGGGGTACTCGTATTTTGTGATATGCTGGTCTTGCTCACCTGATAAAGAGGCACTGACTTAACTCTGTTTTTTTTGGTTGTTTTTCTTGTGAGGTTTGTTTACACCGGCTGGCGACGACGGCTGAGCCTTGGGCTTCGTGTTGAGATTAGTTTGACTAGCAGCCACTGACTGACTGTGACTACCAGTTTCTGTCTGGATGTTTTTGTGTAGTTTTCTACTACTGCAGTTTTCGCTGTTGACTGATTCAACGAGAAGCTTCAGCTTGGTATTTTCTTCTCTCAGCTGTTCAACCTCTTTTTTTATATTCTCCTCACTGAGTGACTTTACAACTTCGGACTTCATGTCACTGATGAGTATTTTCACGAAGTCTTTAATAACTTCTGTGAAGTCATGGCCACAGTGACAAGTAGGTAGTTTTGTTCCTGTACCAACAGCTTGATGAGAACTAACGGTCTCACTAAGTCTTGGTACATTGCTCTCCAAAGATTTTTCGGAGTTTGGTTCCGTTATTACATCATTTTCGCTGGAACTGTTAGTTGGGTTTTCTTTATGAGTAAAGGTGTCTGAAGACAGTCGAGCTTTCTCAGTAGAAGCTGTTGCTCCTTGTTCTCCAGCAGTATCTGCGATTACTGGTTCTTCTGCAGCAATTGTTGGTGGTAATTCATGTTTGCTGAAGTTTTCTTTGATGGCGATAGCAGCAGCGTTTTCTGGCACAGACTCTTCTACTGTCATGATGTCCATTATATCGTCGACTATGTCAATAGTCTTCTTTACAGGACTTGCAAAACTTTCGGCCATGTTTGTAAGTGATGTGTTTAGTTCATCTGAGTTATCTTCTAGAGGTAGCTGACTGGCCATCACTTCCTTGACTGTGTTTATGTCTCCTTCTTGCAGCTCCATAAACTGTTTTGTTAGCCATGATTCAACGGCCTCGGCGTCACCTTGTACCATCACTTTGTTCTTGGTGTGGTAAAGATGAACTGTGAGGACTGGTGTTTTTATGATGTCCTCAACATTAGCGCCTAGCTTGTCATATCTCTCCTCTCTTTCTGCTTGATAGACCTTCCTAAGGTCTTGCCTCAGGGACTCGTACTGAAATGTGTTATGGCATGTCACAACGACACATTGTCCCTCGTTGGTGTATTTTATTGTTAAGCCTGGTGGGTTACTGCATTTCTTTAGCTTTGTTCCCACGGCTTTGTGTTTGTTTAGGCTATAGTTCTTTGTTGTGGTCGACCGGAGACCATCCCGCCGGCTGGGCTTGTTCGTCACCTCACAGATTAAACCTTCTGTCCCGCATTCTATCATTGTTACATAACGTCTAGATTAAGCAAACAAAACATTCTGGCTGACACTGGGCAGACATAGTGGCCTATCAAAAAAAGGTGGTGAAACTGGTGACCACTATGATCTTAGAGAAAGAATGTCTTACCCCAGTTTTATGAAATAACTCCACAAATTCACATATTTTGAATAATTTTTATAACCCAATGAAAACACAGTTTCTTCAGAAATCCAACAATATAAGTATCATTATCCAAGTATTTGAAATAATACACAAAATAATTGACAAATCAGGAGCGAGAAATTACACGTCCTATCCCGACTAGAGAGAAGGATAGATAGATAGATAGATAGATAGATAGATAGATAGATAGATAGATAGATAGATAGATAGATAGATAGATAGATAGATAGATAGATAGATAGATAGATAGATAGATAGAATATGAAAGTGATTCAGCATATACTTTATTCACTGTTTTTTCTCATTTCTAATGATTAATACAGTTGGTAAGTGTGCTTAAACTGATAAGAAAAGATAAGTTTTAATGATAAACTGTGATTTCCCAACATCTACTTTCATTGAATACATACACACTTTGGATGATACTATGTATTTCTTAAACTGTTTCTAGTAACAGTTACGGTATTATGTAGACATAGAATTGATATTCCTTTTTTACCTTTCTATTGCTAAATATTCCATCTAGTTTTTACTGTGTCCGAGAATTTGTAGTATTATATTCAAAAGTTCAAAACCTAACAGATAGATGGCCCAAGAGAAAAGAAGGCAGGACTAGAGAAAAACACAAAAAGATAGATGAATGAATGAATGAATGAATGAATCCTCTTTATTTTAAAAGGGTAAATAACTGGGCACGCAGGTCAGCCTTACATTCTGTCCTTCATCACTCCATCTTTCATTCTTCCCACACACTCGATTTACTATAAGGATATAAATTACATTACGAAAAAAATATCAAAAGAGTGTAACATTAAAATATTACATTCAAAGTAAAAGAGAAGAAGTAATGAACCTAAGAAAATAGCTCTCACACACGAATAAACGCACACACAGACATATCTTACACCTTACATTCTTCCACTGACGTTTAGTGTTTAAGGTCTTGCATAGTTTTCTGCCATGTTTTCCTGTTTTCTGTGAGTTTTTTTCAATTCCATCAAGGGATGTTATGCAGACTAAAATGGCTTCTTTTAACAAAGCCTTTTTTAGAGTTTTACGTGGTTGACCTCTATTTCTTCGAACTGTTGTGCTCTATTTGATAGATTGTTTTGGTATTCTCTGATTGATTTTTCTCATCACACGTCTTACATATGCCCATCTTCTTTTTCTGATCACATATGAAACAGATTGTTGTTGTTTGCTCATATGTCGTATCTCCGCCCTGTTCTTAAATTCGTTCCACTTTGTACCAAGTTTCTCCTAAGGCATTTGTTTTTAAAAGAGTCTACTGTCTATTTCTTTAGCTGTTTTCCAGCTTTCGCATGCATACATGAGGGTGGATATCACATATGAATTCAGTAGTCTTAACTTGGTTTTTGTGCTTATAACTTTTGAATACCATATATTCCGATCGTACTACTAGCTATATTGAACCTATATTGAACCTATAATGCTATATTGAACCTATCTTGTTATACGGAAGTGAATCATGGACAATAGGCAAGTCTGCACAAAAATCACTGGAAGCAGCAGAAATGTGGTTTATTAGAAGAATGTTGCGAATCCCCTGGACAGCAAAAATAACTAATGAAGAATGTTTGAGAAGAGCTGGAGAGACAAAAAACCTTGTCAAAAAGATAAGAGAGAGACAATGTACTTTCATAGGATATGCAATGAGAAGAGGGGGCATTGAAAATATTATAACAACAGGAAAAATAGAAGGAATAAGATCAAGAGGAAGACCAAGATAAATGATACTGGACAGTCTGACGGGATGGTGTGAGAGGAGATCACCAACTGAGCTGATGGCCTGCATGAAGGATCGCGTACTCTGGAGAAGCATAATAGCCAACGCCAGTCGGCACGGCACATGATGATGATGATGACCATATATTCTCAAGATTTTTGAAGGACAGTGTTTTTTTGCAATTCTAATTCTAACTTTCTTACTGGTGTCACCATCTTGGTCTGTGTAGCTGTC
The DNA here is from genome assembly GCA_009760885.1 of Achatina immaculata. Lineage (NCBI taxonomy): Eukaryota > Metazoa > Mollusca > Gastropoda > Stylommatophora > Achatinidae > Lissachatina > Lissachatina immaculata. The sequence goes on from CM019698.1 coordinate 46,887,624, forward strand.
AAATTATGCAAAATGGTTTACTTCATCAACAGCTGTTCCTTCTGTGTACATTTTTCCTTCTTGATTAACGAGACGTTTCATTATTTTTATTTGTCTTTGTTAATTTCAAGACATATTTTCTAACCAAGGAGTACAAGGAATCTGTTACTTCCTGCATCGATTTCACATTGTCACTGATAAGAGTTATGTCATATTGAAAATGAAGATCTTCTATTTGGGTCCTAAATACACATAAATGCCGGTTTGAATATATACATAAACAAAAACATATACAAATACATGAACAGATATATACATAAAGAAACATACGTTTTGAGTATCGATCTTCTAACACATATTTTTAACAATCATTAAAATAATTTCTCACAATATCTAACAAGTTAATTTTCGAACTAGAAGGTCCGACTATAAAGTAATTAGTCTAATTCCAGAAAAAATCAAGTAAACAGTTGACGATATAATCTGTATTTTAATTAAAGTAAGTCCCTTGTGCAGTGATGCAGCTAATAGTACGATCTAACAGACTGTGGAACCACTTTGCAGTTCTTCTGTTTGTATGGATAGATAGATAGACAGACAGACAGACAGACAGACAGACCTACAGACAAATACATAGATAGATAGATAGATAGATAGATAGATAGATAGATAGATATAGATAGATAGATAGATAGACAGATAGATAGATAGATAGATAGATAGATAGATAGATAGATAGATAGATAGATAGATAGATAGATAGATAGATAGGTAGGTAGGTAGGTAGGTAGGTAGGTAGGTAGGTAGTAAAAATTAACTTATGTATTTCCACATGTCTTACATCTTACAACGTATATCCTTCCTGTATAGCTAAATGTCACATAGGGCTCACAAAGTAGTTCGCTAATTTTTCTTTTCTTTTTTTTTTACGGTGAGCTTTTCAATTTAATCAAGGGATTTTTTATGCCTATTAATTTGGCCTCTTTAACAATGTCCTCTTTAGAGTTTCATGCGGTCCGTCTCTTTTTCTTTTGCCTCTTGTGGTTTACTTGATAACTTATTTTTGGAATTCTCTGGTCGTTTCTTGTTATCACGTGACCAACATGTGTCCATCTCCTTTTTCTGATCACCCATGAGACTGGTTATTGTTCATTCATCTGTCTTATCTCTGCATTGCTCTTGACTTCTTTCCACTTGATGCCGAGTATTTTCCATGAGCATTTGTTTTCACATTTACATAAAAAAAAGATACACACACACATATATATATATCTATATATATATATATATATATATATATATATGTGTGTGTGTGTTTGTGCGTGTGTTATATATGTGTATAGATGCTTACATAAATACACTCATACGTATATAGCACAAACATTATATTGCATACACGCATGTATATATAAATACAAACATGCTCAGAAACGACCATTAATTGACACAGTATTGATATAAAGATAGAAGCTAGTTTTTTCCTCAAAAGAAAGTTATTATAGAAATATAGGAAACATTTCACTAAATTATTTTCTTTTTGTTTCTCTGCCACTTTTTGAAAATAAAAAAAACAGTTCGTAAGTATTTCTCTTCATACAATATAAAGATATACACACTTTAGTTAGTTACATATTTAACGTATTATTATAAAACAGAGTAATTGCTAGTTGAGATGCTAAGCGGTCAGTTTACTATTTCAATATAACCAGATTGAATTCGCAGCAGTGAGACTTTCTATCTACATACAACACAAAGAGCCTGGCACGTACCCTGTCTCCAAAATTGGGAATATATATTTTAGGAATATAAATAACCCAGGAGTGATATTGAGCATATCACATGGTCACATTATATATCTACACACATACTGTTCAGAAGAAAGAAACGAGACATTGATTTAGTCGTAATAGACATCAAATTTAAAACTTGAATCAACATTTTATTTTGTGGAATTAATGTTTCAATTTTGGCGTGAAGAAACTTTGAAACTTTAACAATGAAATGTTGTTCATTAAATTTGGTTTAAGCTTTTATTCTTTGCCACTGAGGCTTCCACTTCAGTAAGGCATATGGCCTCCTCTAGCCTGTATCAGAGAACGACATTTCCTTGACATGGATCCGATTAGCCGTTGAATCTTTTGTTATGGGATGGCTGCCCACTCTTCCCGCAGTGCAAGAGACAACTCGGAGATTGGTTGACGCCCCGTCTCGCTGGCGGACTTGTCTGCAGAATTCATCCCATAATTCTTCTATTGGGTTCATGTCTGATGACTCTGATGGCCACGGAATGGTCCGGACGTTGTTGTCAGTGAGGAACTGGGTGGTGAGATGTGTCAAATGAGGTGGGGCGATATCATGGTGATAAATCGACCCTGGTGCAGCCAGAAGTGGAAGGACATGAGGACGAAGAATTTCAGCGACGTATCGCTGGGCAATCAGGCGTCCTTCAATGTGTAATAGGTCACATCTTCCTTGAAGTTGATCGTCACCCACACTATAACACCTCCACTACCGTGTGGTGGAGCCTCATCCACGTAGTTCTTGGCCTAGCGCTCTTGCACTCTACGGTAAACTTTTCTCCGTCTATCCTATCGCTGGAGCAGAAAAAATGATTCATCACTAAACCAAACTCTTCCTCATCATTCGCAACGGTAAATTGGCGATGCTGGTTCGCCCACTGTAGTCGGTTCTGGCGATACCGATCCGTAAGAACAGGACCTCTGTAGGGTCTTCTAGCACATGGACCAGCGTCGTGCAGCCAGTTTCTGACCTTTTTGATCTGAAATTCGAGGAGCTGCTGTCACTGACTGGACTGTTGAGGACGCAGATGCAAATCGATTCCTGAGCTGACGCAGCCGTATGAAGCGGTCTTCAGCAGAAGTTGTGACTATGGGTCTTCCACTGCGTGGCCGGTCTGCAACTGAGCCAGGTTCTTGAAATCATCCCGAAAGGCGAATAATTGTGCTTCTAACCACATTAAATTGTCTGGCGTCTATATTTTGTGACTATCCAATCTGTAAACGTTCACTGATGATGAGTATATTCTGTAGTGAGATGAGCCATACTTGCACACTAGATTTTCTAATGAATTGATATGAGAAGCGTCAATCTTTTATAGACATCCAACAACATGGTCAGTGAGTTCTGGGTTCAGTAAGTTTCACTGGATTCTCGTGAACCTGTCGTGAGTTAATTTCAAAAATGTTGTTTTGACTAGTGTCGCTTTTCTGTGCTCATGAATCATCTGCCTAGTACAATTCAGGTCAGCACGTGAAATTGATGTCCAAGTGAACGTTTCAAGAAATTGGCATTGTCTGATCAGCAAAATTCAGTTTAAATAACAACATTGTATTTATTGCATTTCTTTTTTGAACAGTAATATTTATATGCAAAAAAGCAAACAGACAGATTAAAAGAAAAAGACCTAAGCATAAAAGATACTGACAAATGCATGTATGGATGGGTTGATGGATGGATGGATAGTTTGATGGATGGGTAGATAGATAGATATATAGATAGATAGATAGATATATAGATAGATAGATAGATAGATAGATAGATAGATAGATGGATGGATAGATAGATAGATAGATAGATAGATAGATAGATAGATAGATAGATAGATAGATAGATAGATAGATAGATAGATAGATAGATAGATAGATAGATAGATAGATAGATAGATAGATAGATAGATATATTGCTCCTTATATTTCTTGAATTATTATTTACTTATACTATTGCAGAAAATATAAATTGATAACCTTCATGCTAGCAAACTGTTCCACACAGTGACTTCTGTATACAATTACTTTAGTTTAGAAACTATAGTCTACTCTGTTCTATGTACGAATTGATCGCTTTAGCACCTTAATAACATCTTTTTTCATTCTGGTCTTCGAATTTCATTTTTTCTGGATTATTTCTAAAACATTATTGCAGTATGCAAAGATTTAGTTGCTCTGCAATAGTGTATTTAAGTTGATAAAAAGCATATTCACATCATTCGAAAGTATTACATTTTATTTACAGGTTCTCTCAACATTTATAACTTTTATACGATATAAATTACCCATTTATACACAATGATACACAATCATGTTTACATTACAATTCACAGCTATTTTAGTGTTATGTTTAATGTTTGAAATGTAATTATTCTAATTGTTCCTCAACTCAGATAAGCAAAACACAAATACAAAAACAAATACATATTTTGATACTTACACAAACATTTGCACTAAATAATATGTCTGCTTACACATAAATTTCAAAAGCAACAGTAGTTACTATAGAAAAGTTCTTGTACTCTTTGGGAGAGATTTTAAGTAAGCAAATAATGACCTGAACTTAATGAGTTTCAAAATTGCTGATTCCGTGGCAATATTTAATTACTCTTATGTTCACTAAAGGATCGCTGGAAACTTTTGATAAAGATTCTGCACATTCATTTTTGATTTTTTTTCTCCACATTTCTAACGATTAAAACAGGTGGTAAGTTTTCTTAACCTGATATGGAGAGACAATAATGTGTGATAACATTTTTATATTCAAAAACTAGTATTGCACATTTATAGACTGCACACGACAATAGATTTCTTTCTCTTTCTGAAGTACTTATAATACGGCATTATACAGAACTAAAAATGATAATTCTTTCTCACATTTATGTTCTTTAATGTTGTTAAAATCAGAATCAAGGTTTAATGTTTCCGAAGATTAGTAGTGTTATTTTAAAATTTTCAATAACTAACAGATAGATAACAGACTGAATGAACGATGAATAATCATTATTTTAACAGAGTGAAGAATTGGACGTGCAGGCAGTCTTATATTTTACCCATTATCATTCCAACTTTCATTTTTTCCATTCATTCGATTTAATAAGGTATACATATTGCATCATATATATATATATATATATATATATATATAATACATATACATACAAACACTTATACAAACACTTATACATACACTTATCACACACACACACATATATATATATATATATATATATATATACATATACATAAACATTAAATAGTAATGATTTAGCTTACGGTTTCTCACGAAATAAGACTAGAGGAGCAACATCTGTTCAAATGAGAGAACTACAGTGACCAGATCAAGCAACTGAGGGAGGTGGCAGGAGTCAGGGCAAAAGTGATAGCTGTAAAAGTGGAAGGAAAAGGATTCGTAGCAGCATCAGCACACGACAAATGTAAGCAACTGGGCATAAAGTGACACGCAAGGACAAGAGCATTGAAAAACCTTTCAGAAACAGCAGAAAAGACTTCATGTTGGCTGAAGAGTATGCGAAACAAGTATTGAGAACATAAATAATTTCGCTCGCTTCTCGTGGCCAATACCAGTCCTTCGTTGCTAAATCGCTAAAGACGCACTTCAAAAGTTCAGTGCCAACTCAATCCTGAGACAAAAAGCAAACAACTCACACGACCTCTAGGAATCATGACCAAGAGGACCCCACCAACCTGGAGTGTCAGGAGTTTAAAAGAGCCGAAAGACTTGCCCCGAGGGGAGGAGTACTTCCTCTGATGATCTGAAGTAGTTGTGTTGTTCTTCCGCTCTCTATAGTAGACAGTTTCCTGCATACACACATATATATATATATATATATATATATATATACATATATATATATATAGGTTCCGGAATAAAGTACGGCTGGATTTGACTGACGTAGTGCGCACAAGCTGATTATGTGTGAAAAAAAACGTGACTTCAAATGTGAAGCAGACACACGGTGATTTTTAACAATGGCTTCTTGGCAAACACAACATCGCTTATTCACCGTTCAAACTTATTTTAAAAGTGGAGAATCGTCTATTACTGTACAACGAAAGTTTCGTTGCCATTTTGAGTTGCATCCCCGTGATAATGTTCCCGACTGGAGAACAATTTTGAGGTGGACCAACAAATTTAAGGAAACCGCTAATTGCCTTAATAACAAGTCTAATGGTCATCGAAGAAATCAACCGACACCTGAAAGAATTCAAGAAGTCCTCAACCATTGCTCCGTAGCCCTCGGCGATCAACTGTTAGGAACGCACTGGCACTTGGTATATTGGATCGCTAGCTAAATCGCATTGATCATAATCATCTGCATGTCCACCTTTACAAGTTGCAAACTGTGCAGCAACTGAATGATTTGAATAAAATGAACAAAAACGCCTTTGCTACCGATTTTTTAGCACGCATTGAAGAAAATCCGAATTTGTTCAATAACCTCATAATGTCTGATGGAGCACATTTTGAATTGTCAGGAAGTGTGAACAAGCAGAATCTTAGATACTGGTCAGCTGAATGTAAACAATTATTGCATGAGAAACAGCTCCATAGTGAACGAGTAACAGTGTGCTGTGGCCTTGCATCATTCGACGCTATTGGCGCATATTGTTTTTTTGAAGACGAAGACGGGCATCCTCTTAATAGTGATATTTCTGTGCAGATGCTAACTGAATACTTCATTCCAGAGTTGACCAATAGAAATAAGAGACTAAAACCGTTTCAACAAGGTGAAGCAACTGCCCACACAGCCCGTCAATCTATGGACATACTGCGACAAGCATTTCCCAGTCGTCTTATTTCCAGATGTGTGGATGTTCATTGGCCGGGAAAGTCACCGGAGTTAAAGGCCGCAGACATCTTTTTTGTGAGGGTATCTTAAGAACACGTGGAAAGCCAGTCGGCCACAGTCAGTTCCAGACTTAAAGATCGAATCCGACATTGCATTCACAATATCTCATTGAACATGTCACATAGTGTTATGCAGAAATTTTCCAGAAGCCTGGCTGAATGTATCAAATGTAATGGCGGTCATCTAACAGGCGTAATGTTAAAAACGTAAATATGATTGTCAGTAATAATACAAATAGTCACTTTTCTGAGTTACATTTCATTGTTTTTACCAAATACATGTACATCACTTATATCGGTTTCCATTTTTAAAATACAGCTATGCTGTATGCCGGACGCTGTGCGCGCGCGCACACACACACACACACACACACATATATATATATATGTATATATATATATATGTATATGTATATTCATTCATACATTTGCATGTCTCCTTTGCCTTCCAAACAGCACTCATTTAGGCCTCCGGTTGTGAGCAAGATGGCCTGCTGCTGATATATTCATTTGCAGATCCTCAACAATGTCTTGCACCCATCTTCGCGTTGGTCTTCCTTTCTTTCTTTGTCCCATTATGTACCCTTCCAAGATGGTCTTCTCTAGATTATCATGATGTTTCACGTGTCCAAAATATTTAAGGTTTCTCTCTTTAATCCTCATTACTAGCCAGCCGTCTTCAATATTAAGTTATTGTAGTATAGTTATATTTGTTCTTTTTTGTGTCCATAATATTTGAAGAACTCTTCTGTAGCATTTACATTCAAAGGCATTTCTGTGCTTCTCAGCTGTTTTGTTAAGTGTCCAGGTCTCACAGGCATATGTTGCGATGGGAAAAATGCATGCCCCTAAAAGTCTTATTTTTGTTGTTCTGTCTATTCCTCTCCACAGATTTTTTAGTTGTTTTACTTTCTGAAGAGCGATATATGTTCTCGTTTTAATTTCCCTCATTGTATCTCCATTCATAGTTAGTAGTGATCCAAGATATTCAAAATTCTAAACTTCTTCCAGTTTTCCTTCATTGATACATATTTCAGCTGCTTTGTTTGTTTTGTCAGTTGTCATCAATTTAGTTTTCTTTGCATTAAGATAGAGATTTTGATCTTCGCTGTTCTTACGTCCTTAAATAATTAGTTTTTCCATTTCTTTTTGTATTGTGGACAGTAATACTGTGTCATCAGCATATCTAATCTCTAGTATTGTTTAACCTTCAATTGTTATGGCATCATAATATTCTGTGTCTATATCTTCTTTCACATTCCTCATTATATTTTCAGTATACAAGTTAAATAAATGAGGTAACAATATGCACCCATGGCAGATCCCTCGTTTTATGTCAAACCAAATTTTTGTTCCACCATTTATTCTTACTGCTACTTCTTGGTCTATATACAGTATATTGTATCACATGTGTTGAAAATCCACCTTTTTTCTAGTATTGTACACAATCAGATGCCTTTGACTAGTTTATAAAAGATAAATATATAATTAAACTCTCTGCATTTCTTGAACGACTGCAACTGAAATCTCCGTTTTTATGAGTTTCATACCGTTTCCTCAAGAGTTGCAACCTTTTAGACGATTGTGAAAGTGTTTCATACTCGTTTCTTTGATGGGCACATGTCTGTCAAAAATATTTTGAAATATCTCAGTCCAGTATTCCATTGCCCCATATGGATTTGTGAACTTGCAAACGTACATAAGAGATGAAATTTATAGATCAATTAAAAATAATGAAACGCAACACAAGAGAGATAGACAAAGACATAAAGATAGATAGACAGACCGACAGACAGACAGACAGACAGATAGATAGACAGACAGATAGATAGATAGATAGATAGATAGATAGATAGATAGATAGATAGATAGATAGATAGATAGATAGATAGATAGATAGATAGATAGATAGATAGATAGATAGATGGTACAAAACATTGTTAGGGATTCAACAAATTCTCTACAGACTAGTATTCATATTTATAACGATTAAAACAGACGGTAAGTTTTCTTAACCTGATATGGAGAGACAAAATTTGTGATAACATTTGTATATTCAAAACCTATTATTGAACATTTGTCGACTAAAAACGACAATAGATTGCTTTCATTTTCTGAAGTACCTGTTACATGGTATTACACATAACTAGAAATGACATTTTCTTTTCACATTTATATTCTTTAATGTGGCTAAAATTATAGTCTAGTTTTTAATGTTCATGAGGATTAGTAATATCATTTAAAGATATTCATAAACTGACAGATAGATAGAAGAATGAATAAACGAATGAATGATCATTACATTAACAGATAGAAGAATTGCGTGTGCAGACAAGTCTTACATTCTGCGTTAATTACTGGAATATTATATTTTAACATTCACCGTATTTAATAATGTTCCACAATACAATATATATATATATGTGTATATATAAATAAGAACATCAAAATGAGAACCTAACGTAGGCTCATCGGAGAAGGGTTATGATCAAGCCACTACAACAGAGGATACACACTGTGATGAAATATTGCTGGAGGAGTTTTTATAACATTAAATAAAAGAACAAGACTAGAAATGGCAGAACATGACCCTATGAACCTACAAATCATGTCCAGGAAGTGGAGGTGGTTTGGCCATACTCTGAGGAGATTGGACGCCAACATAGCAAAACAGTCACTGATACGGAATCCTCAAAAAAATAGAAAACGACGAAGACGTAAACTGAACTGGAGATAATACATTTTGACAGTGCTAAGAGACAAGCAAATAACATGTAACGAAGCAGATGATAATTTAAAGAACAGGGATGACTGGAGAGTCTTTAACCACTGCCTTCAATACGTGAAAGGAGATAATGATGATGATGATGATGATGATGACAATTATGATCATGATGATATAAATCGGAAGGCAAGATGAAAGTATATGACATTTAAATATGCTGTTTAGTCTATTACTAAACTTCTAAGACATGTTTGTATTCTCCTCCCTAATTAAATAATGTACACTATTCCAACTTGAAAGACAGCTACTGAAATGTCCGTTTTTATGAGCTTCATATATACATACAAACGAAAACATATACATACACTCGCCACACACACATAAAAACACTATATATACATACAAACAAAAACATATACATACACTCACCACACACACACACATATATATATATATATATAATATATATATATGTGTATATATAAATAAGAACATCAAAATGAGAACCTAACGTAGGCTCATCGGAGAAGGGTTATGATCAAGCCACTACAACAGAGGATACACACTGTGATGAAATATTGCTGGAGGAGTTTTTATAACATTAAATAAAAGAACAAGACTAGAAATGGCAGAACATGACCCTATGAACCTACAAATCATGTCCAGGAAGTGGAGGTGGTTTGGCCATACTCTGAGGAGATTGGACGCCAACATAGCAAAACAGTCACTGATACGGAATCCTCAAAAAAATAGAAAACGACGAAGACGTAAACTGAACTGGAGATAATACATTTTGACAGTGCTAAGAGACAAGCAAATAACATGTAACGAAGCAGATGATAATTTAAAGAACAGGGATGACTGGAGAGTCTTTAACCACTGCCTTCAATACGTGAAAGGAGATAATGATGATGATGATGATGATGATGACAATTATGATCATGATGATATAAATCGGAAGGCAAGATGAAAGTATATGACATTTAAATATGCTGTTTAGTCTATTACTAAACTTCTAAGACATGTTTGTATTCTCCTCCCTAATTAAATAATGTACACTATTCCAACTTGAAAGACAGCTACTGAAATGTCCGTTTTTATGAGCTTCATATATACATACAAACGAAAACATATACATACACTCACCACACACACATACAAACACTATATATACATACAAACAAAAACATATACATACACTCACCACACACACACACATATATATATATATATATATATATATATATATATATATATATATATATAAACAGTAACTAATAATGATTGAGCTTATGGCTCGGTACGAAGCAAGACTAGAGGAGCAACATCTGTTCAAATGAGAGAAGTACAGTGACCAGATCAAGCAACTGAGGCAGGGGGCACTGGTCAGGACAAAAGTTATAGCTGTAGAAGTGGGAGCGAGAGTATTCGTAGCAACATCAGCATACGACCTATGTAAGCAACTGGGCATAAAGGGACAAATAAGAGCAAGGGCATTGAAAAGCCTTTCAAAAACAGTAGAAAAGGCTTCATGCTGCCTGTGGAGTATGCGAAAAAAGCATTGAGAACATAAATAATTTCGCTTGTCGCGGCCAATAATAATCCTTCGTGGCTAAATCGCTAAAGACACACTTCAACAGTGCAGTGCTAACTCAATCCCGGGACAAAAAAAAGTATCAACTCACAAGACCTCTGGGAGTCATGACCCAGAGGGGCCCACCCCCTTAGAGTGTCAGGAGTTTAATAGGTCCGAAACACTTGTCTGAGAGTGGTTGGTACTTCCTCTGATGTTCTGATGGAGTTTTGTTGTTGTTCCGCTACCTATAGTAGATAATTTTCTGCATACACACACACACATATATATATATAAGAACATCAAAAAGCGAATCAAACTCTTAAATACAAACGTAAAGACTCTCCTGGTATATGGTTCGGAGACACCAGTTATGACCAAGACAATACATGAAAGGATACAAACATTCATGAGCTACTGCTGGTTGAGAATGTTAAACATTAAATGACAGATCACAAGCAGGAACACGGTGGTCTTTGAAAGGGCAGAACAAGAACCTATGAACCTAAAAGTCATGTCCAGGAAGTTGAGGTGGATAGGCCACACTCTGAGGAAACCGGGCACCAGTATAGGAAGACGCATACTGACACGGAATCCTCAAGGAAACAGAAAAGGAATAAGACCTAGACTTACTATATATATATATATATATATATATATATGTATATGTATATCCAGGGTCCGAATACAGACCGGCTGGATTTGACTGACATAGTGTGCAGAAGCTGATTCTGTGAAAAAAAAAATAACATGACGTCCGAGATAAGGCTGATAAACGATGATTAGTTACAATGGCTTCTTGGAAACACAACATTGCGTATTCATCGTTGAAACGTATTTTAAATGTGGAGAATCGTCTATTACTGCACACTGAAAGTTTCTTGGTCATTTTGAGTTGCATCTCAGTGATAATGTTCCCGATCGGAGAACACTTTTGAGGTGGGCCATAAATTTAAGGAAGCCGCTAATTGCCTTAATAACAGGTCTGCTGTTCGTCCAACAACTCAACAGGCACATGAAAGAATTCAAGAAGTCCTCAACGCATTGCTTCGTTGCCCTCGTCGATCAGCTGTTAGGAATGCTTTGGCACTTGATATGTCGGATATCTAGCTACGTCGCATCATCCATAATCATCTGCATGTCCACCCTTACAAGTTGCAAGTTGTGCAGCAAACTGATTAATTTGAATAAAATGAACAAACATGACTTTGCTACCGATTTTTTAGCACGCATTGAAGAAAATCCGAATTTGCTAATTAACCTCTTAATGTCTGATGAAGCACACTTTGATTTGTCATTAAGTGTGAACAAGCAGAATCTTAGATACTGGTCAGCTGAAAATCCACAGTTACTGCATGAGAAACCGTTCCATAGTGAACGAGTAACAGTGTGCGTTGCATCATTCGACGAAATTGTCCAATTTTTTTTAAAACGAAAATGCATCCTCTTACTGTGAATTTTATGTGCAGATGCTAACTGAATACTTCATTCCAGACTTGACCAAAACAAATAAGAGACTAATACGGTTTCAACAAAGTGGAGCAACTGCCCACACAGCCCGTCAGTCTATGGCCATGCTGCGACAAGCATTTCCCAGTCGTCATATTTCCAAATGTGTGGATGTTCATTGGCCGGCAAGGTCACCGGAGTTGAAGGCAGCAAACATCTTTTGTGAGGGTATCTCTAGAACAGGTTGCATGATAGTCGGCCACAGTCAGTTGCAGACCTAAAGGATCTAATCTGATATTGCATTCGAAATGTCCCTTTGAACATGTTATATAGTGTTATACAGAATTTTCCAGACGCCTGGCTTAATGTATCAGATGTAATGGACGTCATCTAACGGGCGTAATTTTAAAAACCAAAACATGATTGTCAGTAGTAATAAAAAATAGTCATTTTTCTGAGTTGCATTCCATGGTGTTTACCAAAAACATGTACATCAATTATATCGTTTTCCATTTTTAAAACATGTATGCCGGACGCTGTACACACACACACACACACACACATATATATATATATATATATTATATATATATATATATTTGTATGTCCCTAGCGGAACTTTGCCTTCCAAACATCACTTATGTAGGTCTCTCATTTATGAGCAATATGGCTTGGTGCTGATGAATCCATCTGCAAATCCTCAACGATGTCTTGCAGTCATCTTCGTCTTGGTCTTCCTCTCTCTCTTTTTCCCATTATGTACACTTCCAAGCCGGACTTCTATATATTATCACGACGTTTCACGTGTCCAAAATATTTAATTTTTCTTTCTTTAATTCTCTTTACTAGCCAGCCTTCTTCAATATTAAGTTCTTATAGTATAGCTTTATTTATTCTTTTTTGTGTCCAAGATATTTGAAGAACTCTTCTGTATCATTTACATTCAAAGATATGTATGCGTATCTCAGGTGTTCTGATACGTTTCCAGGTCTCACAGGTATATGTTGCGACGGGAAAGATGCATGCCCTGAAAAATCGTATTTTGTTGTTCTGTCTGCTCCTCTCCACGGCTACATTCTGAAGAGCGATAGATGTCCTCCTTTTAATTTCCTCATTGTATATCAATTACTATTTAGTAGTGATCCAAGATATTCAAAACTCTCCACTTCTTCCAGTTTTTCCTCATTGATACATATTTCAACTGCCTTGTTTGTTTTGTTAGTTGTCATTAATGTAGTTTTCTTTGCATTAAGATAGAGTTTCTGCTCTTTGCTTTTCTTACGGCCTGCCATAAATAGTTTTTCCATTCCTTTATTTTCTGTGGACAGTAATACTGTGTCATCAGCATATCTAATCTCTAGTATTTCATAACCTCCAACTGTTATTGCATCATAATACTCTTTGTCTACATCTTATCTAACATTACTCATTATATTTTCAGTATAAAAGTTAAATAAGTAAGGCGACAATATGCACTTCTGACGGACCCCTTGTTTTATGTCAAACCAAGTTGTTGTTTCACCATTTATTCTTACTGCTATTTGTTGGTCTAGATACAGCAGTGATGTTAATTGTATCAAATGTGTTGGGAATCCCATTTTTTCCATTATTTCCCAAAGTTTCTGGTGTTGTACACAATTAAATACCAATGAGTAGTCTATAACGATAAATATAGATTCACATTAAACTCTCTGCATTTCTCTATTATTAATCTTTTATTGAATATATGATCTCTTGATCCTCTTCCTTGCCTGAAACCAGCTTGTATCATATTGATTTCTTCTTCTATTTTCTCTCGAGGTCTACCCATTATAATTTTTTATTAGAATGTTACTGGCATGACTAATCAGGACAATAGTCCTGTAGTTTGTGCATAAATTCAGGTTACCATTTTTGGCAGTGGTATGAATACAGTTCCTTTCCATTCTTTTGGCCAAATACCCTGAATGCCATATCTTTTTATTTAATGCATGATAGATTGTTGCATATTCCTTTCCTCCTAATTGATTGTCGCACATTCCTTTCCTCCTAATAGAGTGTTGCACATTACTTTCCTCCTAATAGATTGTTGCACATTCCTTTCCTCCTAATAGATTGTTGCACATTCCTTTCCTCCTAATAGATTGTTGCACATTCCATTCCTCTTGCTTTAATAAATTCAGCTGTTATCTCATCTGGTGTTTTACCAATTTTCAGATTCTTTACTGCCCATAAAACTTCTCTTATTATCGTTTCGGGTTCTTTCTCCTCCAGTAATAATTCACACTGTTGATTTCTGCTTTCACAGTCTGTTGTTTCATACATTTATCTGTAATATTTCCTTCACCTTTCTAGAATTTCCTTTGTCACTGTCAAGGTATTTCCCATCTCATCACAAATTACTTTTAGCTTTTAGAATTTTGTCCCTCATCTCAATTACTGGTACTGACCTCTATCTCAAACTCTTCCAAGTGTTAAAATTATCTAGCCTGGAGGCTTCAGCACCAGATCTTTTTGAGTTATCCCCGGCTATTTTGATACTTGTTTCATACTCATTTCTTTGATGGGCACATGTTTGTCAAAAATATTTCGAAATATCTCAATACAGTATTCCATAGCCTCACATGGATTTGTGAACTTGTGAACGTACATAATAAACGAAGCTTATAGATCAGTTAAAAATAATGAAACGCAACACAAGAGAGAAAGACAAAGACATAAAGATAAACAGACAGACAGACAGACAGACAGATAGACAGACAGACGGACAGACAGAAAGACAGGCAGACAAAAAGACAGACAGACAATTGGAAAGCTGTTATACTCTGTGGGAGATATTTTAGTACGCAATAAATAACCAGAACTTAGTGAATTTCATAATTACTGTTTCCCCCCGTAATATTTTATTACTCTTATGTTCACGAAAGGATTTGTATAAAATATTGATAGGGATTCAGAAAGTTCTTTAAATCCTATTTTTTTTTCATATTTCTAACGATTAAAACAGACTGTAAGTTCTTTTAACCTGATATGTAGAGAGAATAATTTCTGATAATATTTCTATATTCAAAACCTATTATTCAACATTTGTCTACTAAACACGAAAATAGAGTGCTTTCTCTTTCTGAAGTACCACTAGCAAGGTATTATACAGAAATAGAAATTACATTTCATTCTTACATTCATATTCTTTAATGTATGTAAAATCATAGTCTAGTTTTTAACGTTTATGAGGATTAGTAGTATTATTTTAAAATTTTCATGAACTGACAGATACATAGCAGAATGAATAAACGAATGAATGGTCATTACATTAGGAGGTTTTAGAATTGGGCGTGCAATCCCGTCTTTCATTCTTCGCTTATGACTCCAATTTTAATTCTTCCTTTTCACTCTATTTAATAAAGTATCACATTACATTATATATATATATATATATATATATATATATATATATATA
Source organism: Achatina immaculata (assembly GCA_009760885.1). Classification (NCBI taxonomy): domain Eukaryota; kingdom Metazoa; phylum Mollusca; class Gastropoda; order Stylommatophora; family Achatinidae; genus Lissachatina; species Lissachatina immaculata. Next base: position 46,903,449 of record CM019698.1, read on the forward strand.
TATATATACCGTTACGCACATACACACATAAATACATACACACACCTATCTATATACGCATCTATATATAGGAACATCAAAATGAGAATCACACTTAGGCTCTTTGGAGACGAGTTATGATGAAGACGGTACAACAGAGATACACACTTTGATGAAATATTGCTGGAGGAGGATTTATAAAATTAGCTATAAGAACACGACTGTCAACGAAGAGGTCTTGGAAATGGCAGAGAAGAACCTTTGAACCTAATAACCATATCCAGGAAGCGGAGGTGGATTGGCCATACTCTGAGGAGACTGGACACTAACATAGCAAAATAGGTATTGACACGGAATCCTGAAGAAAAAAATAGAAAACAAGGAAAACGTAAACTTAATTGGAGAAAAGATATTATGACAGTGCTAAGAGACGAGGAAATCATATGGAAGGAAGCAGAGAATAATTTAAGGAACAGTGATGACTGGAGACTCTTTAACGAATGCTCTCAACGAGTGAAAGACGATGATGAAGATGATGATGATGATGATAATGATGATGATGATTATGAATATGATGATAATGACGACATATAAATCGGAATGCAAGGTGACACTATATGACATATAAATATACAGTTTTGTCTATCACTAAATTCCTAAAACATTTTTTTATTCTATTGCCTAATTAAATACTGTACCCTATTCCAAATCATATTCCTACTGAAAATCTCCGCTTTTATGAGCTTCATACCGTTTTTCAGAAAGTGCAATCTTTCTTGAGTTATCCCCGGCGATTTTAATACGTGTTTCATAATCACTTCTTTGATGGGCACATGTTTGTCAAAAATATTTCGAAATATCTCAGTCCAGTATTTCATAGCCTTATATGGATTTGTGAGTTTGTAAACGTAAATAAGAGATGAAGTTTATAGATGAGTAAAAAAATAATAAAACGCAACATAAGAGAGAAAGACAAAGACATAAAGATAAACAGACAGACAAACAGACATACAATTAGATAGATAGATAAACAGACAGACAGACAGATAGATAGGTAGATAGATAGATAGATAGATAGATAGATAGATAGATAGATAGATAGATAGATAGATAGATAGATAGATAGATAGATAGATAGATAGATAGATAGATAGATAGATAGATAGATTATGCAGTAATTCTAGAACATGTATGATTTCTTGCTTTAACTTCATTAGCATTATTTTAATTTTTCATCTACCAACTATTCGTTATAACGTCTTAATTTCATTTTTTTCTTGCATTCACGTCTTCTAATGTCAGCCTGTAAGGATTCTTTTGCTCAGAACATTGTACTTAAGTTGATAAAATGCATATTCGAATCATTCGAAATCATTCATATTTTTTTATTAACAATATTTTCTCAACATCTATAACCTTTTTTTACGATTTATATTGCATTTTTATGCACACTGATACACATTCATGTTTACATTACAATTCTCAAATGTTCTTAGTCTATGGTTAAGTGTTTGAATTGTAATTGTTCTAGTTTTTTTTATAACTCAGGCAGGATAAACGAAAAGAGAAACCATAATACATATATCTACACTTACATACACACATTTACACTAGATTATTTGTCTACCTACACAGGAATGTCAAAAGCAACACTAGTTACTATACCAAAGTTGTTGTACTGTTTTGGCGACATTTTAAGTTTGAAAATAATGTTCTATATTTAATGATTTTAAAAATGTCTGTTTCTTGTAATAAACCTTTATAACTATTGTGTACACGAAATGTATGATATTAACATTGAAAGAGGTTCACCAAATTGTTTACTGAATTTTCTTTTAATTTTTCTATTCATGAAAACAGTTGGTACGTTTTATTAACCTTATATGGAGAGACAGCAATTTGCGATAAAACTTGTATGCTCATTATCTAACATTGAACGTTTACAGACTTTAAATGACAACATATTTCTTTTTCTTTTGAAGTACCAGTTACGGTATTATACAGATTTAGAAACAATATTTCTTTCTCACATTTATCTTATTTAATTTTGCGAAAATCATAGTCTACATTTTAATATGTGAATTTATAGTATTATTTTAAAATTTCAAAAAATGGTAGATAGCCAAACAGAATGAATGACGCAATGAATGATATTTATTCTAAAAGGGTAAAGAATTGGGCGTGCAGGCCCGTATTACACTCTACCCTTTATCGCTCCATCTCTCATTCTTTCCACACACTCGATTTAATAAAGCATGCAAATTCCGTGTATATATATATATATATATATATATATATATATATATATATGCACGCAGATATAAAATATATAAAAAATATCGTCATCTAAGAACATCAAAACAATAATTAAACTTAGGCCATTCAATATAAAAGTAAAGACTTCAACATTTTATCTGATCCACTCATGTTAGCATAGAAACGGAACCAACTCTTAAGGATATCTTCGTCCATAGTCGCTTGAAGAGGAACCTTGCATATGTTAGCACTAGAAAATATAACCGCCCTGGCAGTGTAACCTACCCTGTAATCTAAGAAACGAAAATGATCACCTTTCCAAAAACTATCCTCACTCTTCATGAGGGATTCACTTGCTAGTCCCGCAATGTGATATATGTCATTCTAATCGAAAGATGCAGGACTACTTATCTTGTTGAAACTGGCCTCAGATTAGGGAACCGCGTGCAGAAACATCTGTACAATATCATCCAGCATGATTTAAAACCAGTCCTGAATCATTTCAATGTCCCGAAAATCACAGAGGGAAATCTGATTTTCTAGTAGAAGCCATCAAACAAAGTCACACATATGACACAAGCCGCCTAGCGCTTAGGAACCGCTGCATTCAGGATTATGTGATATTCGTTTGTATTCGTTATTCAGAAACGCCTATCATTCTACTCTTCCACAATCCCACCTCACTAAATTACACTTTTTACTCACTTGTTACACATAGCTCAGAACCTCCTCATAGCATTACATTACAACCCCTCTACCCTAAATATAATCGCGTGATTCACCTTTGTGGATAAAGTGTTTAATTCTGGCTAGTTGGTAAACTTTCTGTGCTATTAAGTTTGTTAGATTATGTACGTGAGAATTCCAAGTTAAATGTTGATCATTGATGAGAACTAATAGCTTTATGTTCATGAACGTTTTCTAATTCTGTAGTCCAGGCACAGAGCTGTAGTGTAGTCTTTGTTGCGTTCTTCAGTTTCTGTCTTGTAGTGATGAGCATGGTTTTTGTTTTGTTGGTGTTTATCATCATACAATTATTATTACTAAATGTATTCAAACTGTTTATGTCATTTTGTTGCGTTTCTTGTAGGTTATTTATCTCATAGTCAGTGGTGCGGTTATCAGCAAAAAGATCACGTGAAGAGTGCGCTTTAAATGTAGTGATAGATCGTTAATATAAACAGCAGCCAGAAGAGGAGCAAGAATGGAAACTTGAGGAATACATGTATCAACCACAGAAGAGGCAGATGTTTTGTTTATTAAGCAAACTACTTGTTCTCCACCTGAGAGAAAAGATGTAACACATGTTATCAGATCAGGGTGTAATCTATAACCGTCCAGCTTTTTTGCAAGAATTTCATCATCAGTCATATCGAAAGTTTCCTTGAAATCAACAAAGACAGTACCACACAGTATATCATTATTTATATCTGATAGCCATTCTGTCAGTTGAGTTAACGCTGTGTGATAGGAGTGATTTGGTCTAAAACCGGACTCGCTGTCTATTAATAGACTGTTTTCTTGCATGTGGAGCAGTGTTAATTTGTGTATATGTTTTTCAAGAAGGTTGGGTGATGATGACAGAATGGATATAGGTCTATAATTTGAAATATCACTAGTCTGTCTGGTTCTAAAAAAAGGACATACTTTAGCGAGTTTAAAAGCGTCAGGGACATAATGTTTGTCAATGCACACATTGTGTATGTATGTTAGTGTGCCTGTAATAATTCCTGCAGAGTAGCGAAGAATCTTGTTAGTAATTTTTAATCACGTTCTGCAGAGTTAGTGTTCTTTAAAGACCCGATGTAGTTATAAAGTTTGTTGACTGTGAGTAAAGGAATACTTAATTGTTTTAGCTTTGCACATTTACTCTTGCTGTAAGTTTCAAATACACTCATACCACATTTATGGATCGGAACTGAAGATTTTAGAATTTGAATTTCTTCCCTAAAATGTTCCATGAAGTTAGTGCAAGTATGTTCAAGAGTAGGTCGGATTGCTTTCTTTTATTTACAGAAGTTTTCATCGCTTTCCAGATAGATTTACTATCAGTTTTGTCTTTCATTAATTTCTAAGATACTTTTTCTCTTTCTGCATAACTAAATACTACACCTTATTCCTAAGTGAACGATAACTACTGAAATCTCTACTTTTTTTAGCTTCATCCCGTTTCCTCATTAGTTGCCAGATATCAGGAGTTATCCACGGGGATTCTGTTACGTGTTTTACTCTCATTTTTTATTATGGGGACATGCTTGTCAAAACCATTTCGAAATATCTCAGTCCAGTATTCCATAGCTCATCTGGAATGGTTAACTGGTACATGTACGTAAGAGAAGATCTTTTAGATCAGATAAACATAATTCCGTGTTAAAGTCTTCAAAAAAAATCATATATTTGATGCTGCTATGTTTGTACATAGTCATTTAAACACCTTATGCGACCATGTACAGCAGACCGGGAAGTAATCACTCAGAGACACATGACAGACAGAGAGAAGAAAGTGCAGAACAAGAGATTGATTGATTGACTGATTGGTCTTTATTTCAAAAGGGTTAAGATCTGGGCATGCAGGTCCCTCTGCTCTTTATCATACAACCTTGACACTATTCCAGACAGTATATAGATATGCCGCTCATATAACACACACACACATAATTAACAATAAAGCAACTACATACACATATAAATGACTAACTACATAACATTCTGCTAGCTTTTAAAGTTAGCATAACGTCTTTTTATTTGAAACTGAGCAACGATTCCAGATTGTTTAGCAACAGTCTAAATGTGTTTGCATATGCGATATCTAGTATGTCTTCCTTGTGTCTTGATCGATGAAGTGCTTGTTTTTGGCTAACTGGTATACTTTTTGCGTGGTGAGTTTTGTTAGACCTTGCACATGAGAGTTCCAGGTCAGATGTTGGTCAATAATACAACATAGTGTTTTGTGCTCCTTAACGTTTTCTGTCTGTGACAGGTGTTTATCATCATACAATTATTATTACTAAATGTATTCAAACTGTTTATGTCATTTTGTTGCGTTTCTTGTAGGTTATTTATCTCATAGTCAGTGGTGCGGTTATCAGCAAAAAGATCACGTGAAGAGTGCGCTTTAAATGTAGTGATAGATCGTTAATATAAACAGCAGCCAGAAGAGGAGCAAGAATGGAAACTTGAGGAATACATGTATCAACCACAGAAGAGGCAGATGTTTTATTTATTAAGCAAACTACTTGTTCTCCACCTGAGAGAAAAGATGTAACACATGTTATCAGATCAGGGTGTAATCTATAACCGTCCAGCTTTTTTGCAAGAATTTCATCATCAGTTATATGGAAGTGAATCATGGATAATAGGCAAGTCTGCACAAAAATCATTGGAAGCAGCAGAAATGTGGTTTATTAGAAGAATGTTGCGAATCCCCTGGACAGCAAAAATAACTAATGAAGAATGTATGAGAAGAGCTGGAGAGACAAAAAACCTTGTCAAAAAGATAAGAGAGAGACAATGTACTTTCATAGGACATGCAATGAGAAGAGGGGGCATTGAAAATATTATAACAACAGGAAAAATAGAAGGAATAAGATCAAGAGGAAGACCAAGAGAAATGATACTGGACAGTTTGACGGGATGGTGTAATAGGAGAGCACCAACTGAACTCATGGCCTGCATGAAGGATTGGATACTCTGGAGAAGCATAATAGCCAACGCCAGTCGGCATGGCACATGATGATAATGAAGCAGATGGAATTCAGAGGGTGTCAAATCGGGACTATAAGGTGGATGGGGTAGTACAGTCCAATCTAATTTGGTGATTGCTTCCCGTGTTGCCAGGCTTGTGTGAGGGGGCCCATTGTCCTGAAAGAGAAGCAGGTCTGCTGGATTATTGTGCGGTCGCGCTCTACGAAAACGGTGATTGATTTTTTTTAAATGCCTTACTGTAATTTTGCGAATTGATTTTCTCTCATCTTGGCACAACCACCACTAGAATCACACCTTCAATATCCCAAATCACAGTTATCATGGCCTTTCCAGATGACGGAGTTGTCTTGAATTTCTTTCTTCGTGCTGATTGCGGAATATGTCACTCCATTGGCAGTCTTTTTGTCTCAGGTTCAAAATGATGTGCCAAGCTTATGTAACCTTTTACGATCTTCGCCAAAAAGTTATCTCCCTCAGCAGAGAAACGCTCCAACAATTCAGAAGAAATTGATTTCATTTGTAATCGATGGCCATATGCAAGACATTGAAGAACTCATCATGCGCACACCTTAGAAAATCCGAGAGCTTTTATAACTGCATTTGCACTACCACTGCTGACTGACAGCTTTAAGGCCAATTGTTGAGTAGTGAGACGCATATCAGTAAGAATAAAGCCATCATCGTGTTTCAACATTTCTGTTTTCGTCGCTGTGGCAAGATGTCCACAGCGCGGCCGATCATGCAACTTCTTATCTCCACTTGTTTATTCTTTGATTCTCTGAACCCAGCGACTGACTGTACTCCTGTCGACTGCAAAACTTTCATACACATCACATAGACGCGTGTGAATGTTCACAACAGTTTTCTTCTCTGCAGCGATATATTCTATCACAATTTGCTACTTATAACGATAGTTGCTAACACGCTCCATTTCAACGTTTAGGGCAGTCATATTCAATGCAATTTGGTTCACACAATCGGCACATGCCATATTTAAAGTGTGAAAGATGTCATGCTTATATCTTCATTATTAGCTGAAAATAAAACGATGCCTCTCGTAGATAGCAAAGAGTAACGGGTCTAGAATAGAACCTTGGGGAACGCGGGTGTCAACTATAGCAGAATTTGATAGAGAGTTGTTGAAGAGTACTACTTGTTGTCTGTCTGAAAGAAACGATGTAATTAATGTTATTTGGTCATGGTGCAGTCTATTTATCTTTTTTACAGGAATAACATGATCAATCATATCAAATGCTTTTTGAAGTCGATAAAGATGGTACCACATAGTCTGTCATCATTTATGTTTGTCAATCAGTTTTGTGTCATTTTGGTGTAAGCTGTGTGTCAAAAATGATTGGGTTTAAAGCCTGACTGACTGTCTATGAGTAAATTGTTCTCTTGCATGTGTCGTAGAGTTATTTTGTGTACGTGTTGTTCGAGTGATTTTGATAACGACGATAGTATGGATATTGGTCTATAGTTGGTAAGGTTGCTAGATAAGCCAGATGTAAAGAGAGGATACACTTTAGCAGTTTTAAAAGCATCGGAAAAATAACATTTTGCAATGCACTGATTGTAAATATATGTTAGTGTATGTGAAATGACAGGTGCAGCATAACCTAAGACCTTATTGCTAATATCGTCACGTCCATGTGTACAGGTGATTTTTAAGGATAAGACTGACTGTTAAGAATGGAATGTGTAACTTTTTAAGATTAGTACATCTGTTATTCAGGAATGATTGTAGTTCATATAAGTCGCATACAGGAGCTGGTATTGATGATTTGAGAACGTTAATTTTTTCTCTGAAAAGAGTACTAATATGAGCACTAGTGTATGCATGATTGCTGGCTTAAAATCAAATTCTTTTCTTCTATGTAATGTAACAGAATAGCAATTCTGTTCAGAGATTATTTGTGTAGTGCTAATAATTGTGTTCGCGTAGACCACAAAACATGTCGTTAGGAAGGCCCGTGTGCAAAACGTCGTTAGAAAGGTCCGTGTGAAAAAGCCGGTCGTTGGGGGAGTCTTGGTGTGAACGTTGAACCGGGTAGACGTGTTTGGGCGAACGGTGTGATTGTATCTAGAAATGTGGTAGAGCGAGTCTTGTTGTTGTTAGAATTAGTTTAGTTTGTTTTTCCTGTGTGGCTGAGGTCTTTGGGTAAGCTTGTTAAGTATGATTTTTTGTATGTAAAAATCATTGTAAGGTTTTCCTTGCCCATGTGGCGTAGAGGTCATCTCACGCCGGGCATTTGTTACTGTGAATTTCTGTTCAGCCTGATGGCTACATTCCCATCATCATGATTTCACCCCTCATTTTGGTCCATTAATAAATGTGTGTTGTCTGATGATAAACTACACCAATTGGCTGTGTGGAAATTCTCATTGTTGACCAGTTTGTTTTGGTCGGAAGACTGCCAAGTTATGTTTAAGTTGTTGTATTCGTACTAATTTTGTGGAGTAGAAAGCCTGGGTGTCTTGTTGTATTTTCTTAGTGTATAATACAGAAAATTAGGTGATGGTTAGAACACTAGCAACAAGAAGAAACTTATAAGTTGAAACTGTACTCCACAAGAAGATTCAATCAATCCAGTAGTCATATTTTTTGTGTAGATAGCGGTACGGCCAAACTGTTATAGTGGCTGCTATAATTGTCACAGTCACACACATTCTGTTTCAGTGGCGCCGTGACCGGCCCTTTCTTTCACGGTCTGTCACAAAGTGTGTTAACTGTTGCTCGTGGGCTGCTGGTTTCATGCACGGTTCATACTTCTAATTGTGAAGTCTTGGCAAGTCTCCAGGTTGTAGTATTTTTGTCTCCAGTTGTGTAGTACACACAAAGTTGTGTCTATTGTTACCATGCCCTAGATTACGATTATCGATCTATTACCTGTTTACCTGGGCCTCGTTTTCGGCTCTCAAATATGGCAGACTACTGTTTTGGTCATCAGCAAATATGTTGTAGAGTAAGGATAGCTAGCTTAAGTTTCGGAAGCTGACTGTAGATAGATTAGGAGTTGATAGGTTTGTAGTTAGTCAAGATTGGAGTTTGGTTAGCTAGCTAGCGTTCGAATTTCGGTTGGTAGTTCTGTCAGCATTGGCTTCCCGACATCTTCTGCCGGAGAAGAAAAGGAGTCTAGATTAGGAAAAGAGTTGAGTTGCATTGGCGTCCTTTTCTTCCTTCGAATTGGCGTCAGGGGTGTGTTGACGAGTTTTTGAGGCGTCTACTCAAGGCGACGACGATGTCCAGCTTGCTCAGAATCTTGGTGGGCACCTCTAGCTCCTGGGCCCTAGGCAGCATAGTGGATGAAGCCATACCAGTAGCTTGTATCCAGTCCAGTGAAGCTGATCCTGAACCAGTATCCTGCCTGGAACCAGTGCAGCTTGTATGGTACATTTCGCTGGTACTATGTGGGAAGGGACAGGTAACAATTTGTAACTTAACTGTGACCTCTGAAATTTCAGCAAGAAGTCAAGCCAGAACGTGCAGACTGAACATTATTAATTATAGCAAATAGTGAATGTTGGATTTATTTACTGTCATTCTCTTTGGAAGTTTGTTGGACAATTGAGTAGTTCTGATTCATCCAGTCACCAGACATTCATACGGAAGGATATGGTAACTTTTTGGACTACCTTCACCTGTGGAAAAAAAATTATTTTTGGAAATGAACATTCTGTTGATTGGAATTTGCCAGATATGCTTCTTCTGGATAGATTATCTAGAAATTTCGGGAACATTATTGTGTTTATACATTAGGGACAATTATTTTGTTCTGATGTGGAATTTTTCTGGATTGTAATTAATTAGCATTTAGTTTACCATTTTGTTGTGATTTTGCATTAGCAAGGATGATATTGATATTTGACATTAGTGTATGTGTCATTAATTTCAGTTTTTTTACTCTGATAGGTGCTAGAAAACTGAGGATTCTTAGTTAAAATTTTTCTGGAGGATTGCCAATTTCTGCTATAACTTATTTAACTAAACAGTACAGTAATTATTCTGGACTGTATTAGGTGCAAGTATGGTTGGATTATTTTGAGTGGATTGGATATTGCTAATATTGTTTTTTTTGTTTTGTTATAGATTATTGGTTCCATGTCTGAGATTTTCCAGAAAGAGTCATGTTACTATGGAAGAGGTTAGGCTTTGTCATGCAGTGCATTGGAAATGTACCAGAAGCCCAGGAAGTATCATTGCTACATATGGGAAGTCCCTGGGAGATTAAGGCTGCAGTTGGAGATTCTCTTAAGCATAATTTTTTTATAGAATGTATAGTTCTTGTGCAGCAATTAGTGAATGTATTTTTTTTCCTCTGTTTATTTTTTGTATAACGGATTTATTAGTAGTTAATTAGGATGGATGATAAATCATGTAGCCTCGAATAATATGACATTACTGATGATGACTTATTAATAGCCAATTGTTATGGCATTTACTATGTTCAAATTGGTTATTTATCTTTGATGTGACAGCATTGCCTTGGATGTGACATTATTACCACGGATGTGATGTTATAAGGAGATTACACAAGCAGGTTTAGTTCTCTGATTGGGTACCTAGGCCGGAACATGGAGATTCCATGTGACCGAGCCTAAGGTGAAATTACCAGAGAGGGTCTTTTTTTTTAAGGACCTAGATATTACATTGTTTTGTTGCGCGTACATATGGTACGTGGCACAGTCCCTTTGGGGATAAATAAAAGGTGGATTAGCCTGATACCAAAGTTTTGCCTGTTCTGCATATGTTAATGGATATTTACATATGTTTAAGAATGGATGATTAATAATTGTAACCCAGATGAACCTATTCTGCGTATGTACAGCATATAGCTGCATTTGTCATTAATAGCAGATTATTTATGGTACCAGAGTTTACCTATTCTATGTATGTGTATTGAGGAGTCACACATAATAGAAATAGATGATTGTATATGAAGTGGACATGGGCTGAGTATAGCCGAAAGTCATACGAACAGTTTATGGGTATAGTCAGAGTATGATGTTCTATGTTGAGAGTCGATTATTATCTTTGAATTAGCCTGGAGTATGATTTAGATAGGTAGATTGGTTTTTTTGAAAGTTTTGACAGGCAAAACTCTACTTTTTGGGAGGGGGAATATTATAGCAGCATAGGTTAGGGGTTATACCCAGGATTGGTACTTAGGAAATAATTAATAGAGTGAGTACCCTTGTTTGAGAGGTAGGTTGGTTGAGACCATTGAACGGGAGTCTTGGGAAAAGCGTGCAGCATGGCGAAAACTGAGTGGGTAGGAATAGTATAAATACCACCCACGATTAGTCTAAAGAGGAGAGCCTTACTTGTTTTGTGTAGCAAGAGTCTTACTTGTTTTTTTGTAGGAAGAATTTTAGTAGTTTTGATGTAGATGGAATCTCGTTTAGGAAGAGTTTCTAGCAGTGGAAATTTGTTAGTAGTTAGTTGGAGGAATTAGGTTTCTTGATGGCTGAGGTTTTAGGTGGAATGTTGTGAGTATGATTTCATGTGTATAGGACTTATTGTAAGGCGGATTGCCTTTTAATCATTTTCCTGTTATGTCCATGTTGCGGACAGTCTCATGCGACAGATATAGGATGGGTTGTTATGGAGATTGCATATGTTATACGTTACTACTCATAGCGTTGAATATACACATAGGAGTAGGTAGTTATTTGAATATTGTACACCTTGGGACACCTTGTGGGCAGAATTAGGGTTGTGTTAGATAGTGATTAGTTTCATTAATTCTTTTTTTTTTGAGAGTTTTCTGTAAAAGTTAATAATTTTTTGTTGGAGATATTTGACGGCCAAATATCGACCTTTAGGGGGTGGGGAGATATTCTGTAACAGAATAGCAATTCTGTTCATAGATTATTTGTGTAGTGCTAATAATTGTGTTTGCGTAGACCACAAAACATGTCGTTAGGAAGGCCCGTGTGCAAAACGTCGTTAGAAAGGTCCGTGTGAAAAAAGCCGGTCGTTGGGGGAGTCTTGGTGTGAACGTTGAACCGGGTAGACGTGTTTGGGCGAACGGTGTGATTGTATCTAGAAATGTGGTAGAGCGAGTCTTGTTGTTGTTAGAATTAGTTTAGTTTGTTTTTCCTGTGTGGCTGAAGTCTTTGGGTAAGCTTGTTAAGTATGATTTTTTGTATGTAAAAATCATTGTAAGGTTTTCCTTGCCAATGTGGCGTAGAGGTCATCTCACGCCGGGCATTTGTTACTGTGAATTTCTGTTCAGCCTGATGGCTACATTCCCATCATCATGATTTCACCCCTCATTTTGGTCCATTAATAAATGTGTGTTGTCTGATGATAAACTACACCAATTGGCTGTGTGGAAATTCTCATTGTTGACCAGTTTGTTTTGGTCGGAAGACTGCCAAGTTATGTTTAAGTTGTTGTATTCGTACTAATTTTGTGGAGTGGAAAGCCTGAGTGTCTTGTTGTATTTTCTTAGTGTATAATACAGAAAATTAGGTGATGGTTAGAACACCAGCAACAAGAAGAAACTTATAAGTTGAAACTGTACTCCACAAGAAGATTCAATCAATACAGTAGTCATATTTTCTGTGTAGATAGCGGTACGGCCAAACTGTTATAGTGGCTGCTATAAATAGTCACAGTCACACACATTCTGTTTCAGTAATAGGGTATTTATGACCTTCCACGTCGATTTACTATCTGATTTAGTCTGTACTAGATTCCCAAAGTAATTTTTTTCTTCTCTCATTAAGTATTGACCTTTTTTTCTGATTGAACGGCAGGTCATAAAGTTCTTGATTTTGTGCGCCTGGTCACATTCTCTCATTACATGTAATATTTCAGGTGTTATCCAAGGTGACTTCGTCTGGTGTTTTACTCTCACCTCTTTCATGGGGACATGTTTGTCTCATATATCTCTGAACGTCTTTAGTCAATATTCTATTGCCTCATCAGGGTCAGTTAGTTGGTACATGTGTGTAAGTGAAGATGCTTGCAAATCATTAAGGAATAATTCTACGTTAACATTTTTGAAGCTTCTAAATTTCATACTGGTGTGATTGTGTTTAGGAAGTTTATACCCCTTTCTTGTCCACGTAGAGCAGACTGGATAATGATCACTTAATGAAGTATGAGGAATGTCACATTCAATGATGTTTTCTGGGTGGGCTACGTATATATGATCTAATAATGTAGATATACTTCTGTTAGTCCAGTAGGTTTTGTGACAATTTGCCAACAAATGTAGGATACATAATGTTGCTCCAAGTTGATTGTGCTATATCTGTGTTGAAATCTCAAAGAATGATAATATCTTTGAACTTAAATGTTGAATCATCATCCATCATAGTCGTGAAGCGATCACATCACAGTGATGATGCATTTGGATCACGGTACAAAAGTCCAATAACTAATGGACCCTGGTTTCGCAATTAAACTTCGACCCAAATAAACTCTACCTTCGATGATTCGAGGTCTTCTCTACGACTAAACTGGATAGCTGTGGAGACATACATTACTTGACCTGTTTCTAGCTTTCTGCTAATATCTTCATCGGTTATGTTTCTATTTAAACGGCTTTCAGAAAACCCAAACATGTGGACTACGATTTTTTGAAATTATTTTTTTGTTCCTCTTTGGAAGTGGTGGTGTGCAAATATATATATAATAGTTTACTACATTATCTGACTTATGTTTTCTCTGCTCTTATTTCGAAATAAAAATACAGTCGGTAAGTATTTTTATTGATGAATTATAAGGAACAAGTATATTTTACCAAACAATTAATAACGTTTATTTTAACACAGCGGCCCTGTGAGCTAGTGGCTAAGCCTTCAGTTTACTAATCCGGTGGTACCAGGTTATCAGAGAAAGTTTCTTCTGGTACACAACACAAAGACTAAGAGTCCCACAAAGTGTCTAAAATTTGAAACCAGACAATTTTACGAAGATAACTTCAATCACGCGAGAATTTGAGCACACCACACGTCCAAATATATATATTTATATATTTATATAGACATATATAAGAAGAGGGAGATAGAGGGCATAGTAAGCAGGCGAGAGATAGATTGAAAGATAAAGACCCATACAGACAGTGTCACAGTCATAAAAATTATGGATAGATGGATGAATGGATGGATGGATGGATAGATAGATAGATAGATAGATAGATAGATAGATAGATAGATAGATAGATAGATAGATAGATAGATAGATATAGATAGATAGATAGATAGATAGATAGATAGATAGATAGATAGATAGATATAGATAGATAGATAGATAGATAGATAGATAGATAGATAGATAGATAGATAGATTGATAGATAGATAGATAGATAGATAGATAGATAGATAACACTTGTTAATAACACACCTATTATTGCTTATAAAATAAAATGTAAATTGACAGCCTTCATACTCGCACACAGTGCAACAAAATGACTTCTAAAAAACTATTCTTTTAGTTTAGGAATCTGACATTTTATATAATGATTTTTGTGTTATAAAATCGTATTAACACTTATTTTTTTCATAAGCGTCTTTTAATTTCTTCTTTTCTGGACTGCTTTTTAAATGTTATTGCAGGAGGTAAGTATTTTGTTGTCCAAAATATTGTATATAAGAGGATAACACTGATGTTCACATTTCGAAAGCATCACATCTTTATTTAGAGGGTTTTCACAATATCGGTAAATTTTTTACGATTTATAACATAAATTACTTATTTTAATGTACAGTGCCACGTATTTATGTTCACATTACAATTCTCAGACTTCTTAGTCTTAAGGTTAAGTGTTTTAAATGTAGTTGTTCCAGCATTTTATACCTCAGATGCATTAAACGGAAAAAAGACAAACATAAATATATATGTATATTTATATTTAGATACACAAACGTCTGCACTATATTATTTGGCTAATTACACAGGAATGTTTTAAAAAGTTACAGTATTTACTATACGCTAGTTCTTGTACTCTTAATACGACATGTTAAGTATATAAATAATGAGATGCACCTAATGACTTTCACAACTACTGTTCCCTGGGATGAGTTGTGTTAAGAACACACTTATCTTAACATAGTCTTTGTGAGACAGGGAATATAGATCTGACTGCTTAAAAACTGACCTGCATCTGTAGAACAGAAACCTGTCGCAATCAACACTAGTTGTAATTGTTCTTTTTGTTAAGTGTAACATCAAGATGCTGGACGGATGGGGACATGGAGATCACGACTGGGATTAGGAAAGTCTGATGTGAAACCAGTGAACCCAGGACCTGACAAGCCTATGGGTCTCTACAACAATGGCTGCCAGGACAGTGTAAACAACACAGATCCCGCAGACTACAGATGGCAGGGAATGGATATCACTGAAGCACTCATCGGATTCCTCATCCTAAAGTCGAAGTGTCTGTGTGGAACTGTCTCAAAGCTGTTGGTCCGATGTGGAGAATGGTCTTTAGTACACCCACCAAAGGCTGGAGAACAAACTTTGTGGCCAGGCCATCCTACAGCTGTGTCTACATGGAATTCGAGCAAGACCACAGTCTGCCTTAGCAAGGAAGGCTGCTGAAGTTGGAGGTACCCAGTCAGAAGGCGCATCCCAAAAAAATCAAGTACCACGCATCATCGCTAAATGTGTACGAAGAAGAAGATAACAACTGTTTCTCTATAGCACATTTTTGTTCTTATTATATTGACGAAATGATCGGTATACAATTTTGAAATGGATACAGCAAATTCTTACTGACTATGTTTTTCATATTTCTAATTATTAATACAGCCAGTAAGTTTTCCTAACCTGATATAAAGAGATAACTTATCTTCCTTGTATCTTATATCCTTCCCGTGCCGTCAAACGTCACATAGGGCTCGCAAAGTAGTTCGCCAATTTTTCCTGTCTTCGGCAACTCTTTCAACCTCATGAAAGGATTTTATGCAGAGAGATAACATATTATGATAAAATTCGTAAGCTCAAAATATACTATTATTGGACATTCAAACACTATATATCACAATCTATTGTTTTTTCCTTTGTGAAGTAACATTTACAGCATGATATAGAAGAACAGCTATTTCTTTCTCACATTTATGTTGTTTAATGTTCTTAAATTCTCAGATAAGATTTAATGTTTAAGAGAATTAATAACATTATTTTCAAATTTTCAAAAAAGGGTACATATATAGCCGAAAAGAAAAAAGCAACATAAGACAGAAACACACGTGCATATAGATAGATAGATAGATAGATAGATAGATAGATAGATAGATAGATAGATAGATAGATAGATAGATAGATAGATAGATAGATAGATAGATAGATAGATATCAGACAGGCAAACCTTCAGATAGCAGACAGACAGCGAGACAGATAGATAGATAGATAGATAGACAGACAAATAGACAGACATACAGATATATAGTAGAAACTTAGGTATGTGTGTACACTTTTGCATACTTATACACAGATACATGCATACATACATGCATATTCAGTTACATGCAAACACTCATGCATATAATACAAACATGCGCGTGCTTACACATTGGGATATCTCTCTCTCTCTCTCTCTCTCTCTCTCTCTGAACCTTAAGTGCCCAGGGCACATGGGACTTCCGCAAGGATCCTAGACAAATGCCTGCCCTTCGCCTTTTTTTCTGCTCTTGCCAAGGTGAGCCCTCTAATGCTCAACATCCTTTCTGTTGTTCTTCTCCATGTCTCTTTTGGTCTGCCCTTACTTCTGTTCCCCTGTGGTGTCCATCTTAGTGCTATTTTTGGTAGTGAGTTGTCAGTCATTCGGAGCACATGTCCCAACCATCGCCAGCGTCTTTCCTCAATAATTATTGTCAGTGGCTTCATCTGCATTTCTGCCAATAAGATGTTATTTCTTATGGTGTTTGGCCAAAATATTTTTCTAATTCTTCGTAAACATTTAGTCTGGAAAGAATTCAACTTGTTATCTATGGTTTATTGGAATATAAATGGACAAATACTGTGAAAATTTACAGACTATTCATTCTGTACTGTTTGTCATAAAACGAAACGTCCAGGCATGGACATAATACTAATATAATGTTAAACAGAATACATTTTCAGAACTACGATTTCTTTAAAGTATTTTTTCTTCGAAGGAAATGACGTTATAGATAATGACAAATATTTCACAAACTTATCTACTTTTTTATTTTCTCTCACTTATGTGGAAATAAAATACAGTTAGTAAGTATTTTTTGTCCTGTAATTTAAAGATGTAATACGTTTTTAATTACATAATTAGCATATGGTTTATTTTAAAACTACAGGCTGAGTGGTTAAGCGCTCAATTTACAAATATGGTGGTGCCAGGTTCAAGTCTCAGTAGTCAGACTTTCTTCTGGTATGTAACACAAATTCCTACTGATCGACCCAGTCTCTTAAATTAGGAACCAGAGAATTTTAGGAAGATAAATACGGAGACGTGAGATACTGAGAACGTCACGCATTGAAATAGACAGATAGAATGAATGAATGAATGAATGAATGAATGAATGAATGATCTTTATTTTTAAAGGGTAAAGAATTGGCACGCAGGCCCGTCTTACTTTCTGCCCTTCATCACTCTATCTTTCGTTCTTCCCACGCACTTGATTTAATACAAATATACAAATTAAATTAAGAAAAAACATATCTAAAGAGTGTAAGATTTAACTATTACATTCAAAGTAAAAGAGAAGAAGTATTTAATCTAATAAAATAGCACTCACGCACACAAACACATACAGACATATACATACACAAAAATGTATTGTAAATACGGATCTTCTAACATATGTTTTTAACAAACATTAAAATAATTTCTAACAATATCTAACAATTTACTTTTCGAACTATGTCATTTTAGTACTTGATGGTTGGCGAGTCATGTGTTGAGAACTTGCTGGTTATTCTATGGAGGCATATAATTACAAGCAAATAAATAATGAAATAGATTTGAGTTAAAGGATGAAGTATTACCAATGGATTTTAAATGTTAGGGGAGACTGTTACAGAGCTGTACTGCAGAATATGCAAGGCTTTTCTTGTACAAATCAGTCCTGGGTTTAGGAAGAAGACAATATTTTAAACGCAGGCTATGCATGGTGTTATACGTAAACAGTGACCACAAGTAAGGCAGAGCATTCTGCGACAGAATTCTCTAAACAAACTTAACTTTGTTAAAAAGGATTCTAATTTTGAAGGGTAGAATTGTGAGTTGTTTGTGTTTATCTATAGTCTTTACTGGGTGTTTGTCACAAATTAGACTTAATGCACGTTTGTGAAGTGAGTGGAGCATTTTTCTGTTTGAGACTGAGCATCCATCTCAGATTGTGGAACAGTAATCTGTGTGATATGTAGTATATATTTCTTGTGTCTTTGTCGATAAAGTGTTTAATTTTGGCTAGTTGGTAAACTTTCTGTGCAATCAAGTTTGTTAGATTATGTACGTGAGAATTCCAAGTTAAATGCTGATCAACGATGAGTCCTAGAGTATATGTTCATGAACATTTTCTATTGCCTTCGTCCCAGTACAAAGCTGTATAACGATAGATAGATAGATATATAGATAGATAGATAGATATATAGATAGATAGATAGATAGATAGATAGATAGATAGATAGATAGATAGATAGATAGATAGATAGATAGATAGATAGATAGATAGATAGATAGATAGATAGATAGATAGATAGATAGTATAAACTCACGTATGTATTTACACACACCCACACACATACACATATATACTTAAATACAAACATATTCATCCTTAAATACAAACATATACACGTAATTCCGTACAGCCACTCATACTTTTATAATGCAAACACGCATATGCGTAAAACATACGTTCATAAATGCACAAATGCTGAGAAAATGTTCAGTATTTAATATTCCCTATTCACTGTTGGTAATAAAATAAAACGTCCAGGCATTGACATAATAATAACGTAAAAAAAAGGTAAAGGTAATCCTGTCATGCCTTAGAGGCACATAAGGATATGGTGTTAGTGCCCATATTTTCCTTTACCTGTCAGCACACTAATGGGTGATATGATCAGTATCACATCTGGCCGCCTTTCCTTCCCCGACTCCAGAAGAAGTCGGTACCCATTTCTACAGCTGGGTGAATGGGGTGTCTCCGACCAGATTCGAACCCCGGACCGTCGCCATGAGAGACCAGTGTACTAACCACTTCGACACTCAGAAATAACATAATGTTCCCCATAATTATTTTTCATAATTCCGATTCTTTGAAGGTTTTTTTCTTTTCCTCAGAGGAAATGTTGTTAAAGGAATATATGAAATACATCACTAAATTATTTTCTTTTCGTTTTCCTTGTTTTATTTCGTAACAAAAATACAGACCGTAATTATATCTACTCATATAATATAAGCTTTAGTACATTTTTAAAGTGTATATTTATCGTTTATTTTAACACAGAGTCTCTGTTGGCTGAGTGGTTAAGTGCTCAGTTTACTAATCTGGTGGTACCAATAGCAAGTCTCAAAAGTAGGAACTTTATCCTGTAATACGCAACAAGGGCCTGGGGATAGATGCAGTCTTTAAGTTTGCGAACCAGAGAATGTTAGGAAGATTAATACTGCCGGGTATAATACTCAGCACATCACACGTTCATATATATATCATCAAACTGACAGTCTCCAAACAGAACAAAGGTACATCGATAGCAGGATGGATAGGTCAATGGATAGATGAGTGAAAGGATGAATAGAAAGACCGAAATACAGATGGTTGAACGTATTGATAGATACATGGATGTTTTGATGGATGGATGGATGGATGGATGGATGGATGGATGGATAGAAGGATGGGTGGATAGACAGAAGGATAGTTGGATGGATAGTTGGATGGGATGATGAAAGAATGGATGCAGATATATATATATATATATATATATATATATATATATATATATATATGTATAGATAGACAGATAGATAGATAGATAGATAGATAGATAGATAGATAGATAGATAGATAGATAGATAGATAGATAGATAGATAGATAGATAGATAGATAGATAGATAGATAGATAAATAGATATAGATAGATAGCACCACGAAATGACTCTAATAAACCTTTAGATTATTAAAATCTTATAAACATGTCTTTCAGTTCTATCTTATAATTTCTTTTTTTCCGGATAATTTTAAAAATCTTGCAGTATGTAAGTATTTTATGTAGTGAATATTTTGTTTATTGAATATTAACAACATTCAAATGTGTCACATATTTATTCACATTTTTCTTAACAACCATCAATTTGTATGATTTATAATGTAAATTATATTTTTATCCATACTGATACATACTTATGCTTACATAACAATTCTCAGATGTTCTTAGTCATATGGTTAAGTTTTTTCAGTGTAATTATTCTGTTAATTCTATAACTCAGATGGACAAAATGGAAAGACAAACAGAAATATATAGCTCCAAATTTACATACACACATCTTCACTAAATTATGTGTCTTCTTACACACACAGTTTAAAAGTTACAGTAATTACAAAACACCAGTTGTTGTACTCTTAAGTCAACATTTTATGTATGCACAATAATGAGTTGTACTTAATGATTTTCAGAATTACTGATTTGTTCACGAAATGATTGATAAAATAAATTGATATGGATTCAGAAATTCTTTAATGACTTTTTTTTCTGTTTCTAATCATTAATACAGCTGGTAAATTTTCTTAATCTCATACGAAGATATAACAATTTACGGAACAAATTACATGCTTAAAAGTTACTGTTATTGTATATTTACATACTATAAGCGACAATATATCTCTTTCATGTTTGAAGTAATAATTACTGTAGTATACAGAAGTATCTAAAATTGTCAACATCATTAAGGACTTCTACAATGGATATGGTTGTGCAGTCAAGACAGAAGAAGGGATGAGTGAATGGTTCCAGATTGAAACAGGCGTGAAACAAGGATGTATACTGTCTCCTTTACTTTTTGGGATTACAATAGACTTCATAATGACAAAATGCTGCACAGGTAACACAGGTATTGACTGGGTACATGGGACCCAACTAGAAGATCTTGATTTTGCTGATGACATAACTCTTATCAGTAATAATGTGAATTCCATGCAAGAAAAAACAGATAGCCTATCTTCACTGGCTAGCAAAATAGGACTTGAAATTAACAAGGACAAAACAAAAATAATGAAAATTCCTCTCAATCAAAATGTAAAACTACACATAGAAGGGACAGATATAATCAATTTGCATACCTTGGCAGCTACATAGACCAGGATGGTGACACTAGAAAGGAAGTTAGGATCAGAATTGCAAAAGCAGCATCAATCTTCAAGAATCTTGAGAACATATGGAATTCAAAAGTTATAAGCACAAAAACCAAGTTAAGACTATTCAATTCAAATGTAATATCCACCCTCATTTAAGCATGCGAAAGCTGGAAAACAACTAAAGAAATAGAAAAGAAATTAGACTCTTTTGAAAACAAATGCCTAAGGAAAATACTCGGCATCAAGTGGAATGAATTCAAGAACAATGCAGAGATAAGACAGATGACTGAACAATAACCAGTCTCACGGGTGATCAGGGAAAGGAGATGGACATATGTTGGTCACTTGATGAGAAGAAATGATCAGAGAATCCCAAAACAAGATATCAAGTGGAACACAACAGGCCGAAGAAAAAGGGGCAGACCGCGTGAAACTCTGAAGAGGACATTATTAAGAGAGGCCACGTTAACAGGCATAACATCCTTTGATGAGGTTGAAAGACTCGCCGAAGACAGGAAAAATTGGCGAACTACTTTGCGAGCCATATGTGACGTCTAACGGCACAGGAAGGATATAAGATATAAGATATAAGATGAGATAAGATACAGAAGTATAACCTATATTTTGTTTAACATTTATAGTCTGTACAATTACTAAATTCTCATGTTTTTGTTAATGTTTACAAAAACACGTAGTATAATTTGGAAATCTTCAAAAATGGCAGAGCGATAGACAGACAGAAAATAAGTAGAACTATGGACAGTCACAAAGTGAAGTAGAGATTATGTGAGTAGATAAACAGACAGGTAGGTAGGACGGTAGACACAAGTAGACACACGGACAGACAGAAAAGACAGACAGATAGATAGATAGATAGATAGATAGATAGATAGATAGATAGATAGATAGATAGATAGATAGATAGATAGATAGATAGATAGATAGATAGATAGCAACAAAAAGAAATGACGCTTAGCAAGCCATACCACACTATGACTTCTAAAAAGTATTATTTTATTTTCGTAACAGAATATGCCTTTTTATTATAGAATGAACTGTGTGTTCTAAAATATTAATAGCATGTTCTTTTCATTAGCATCTTATAATTCCTTCTTTTCCGAATATTTTATGCAGATCGTAAGTATTCTTAATAGCGCTGAATATTGTGTTTAAGTGGATTAAGTGTTGTTTCAAACATTCCAATCGATCACTTTTATAATATACATTTCAATTTTAAGCACGCTAATGCACAATTATGTGTGCATTACAATTCTCAAATTTTCTTAGTCTATGGTTAAGTTTTTTAATGTCATTGTTCTGTTATTTCTTTAACTCAGATGGAATAGACGGAAAGACAAACAGAAATACACAGCTCCATACATACATACATACAGGCACATCTTCACTGAATAATGTATCTACTTACACGTACATTTTAAAACGTTATAGTAATTACTATACGTTAGTTGTTGCACTCTTAAGACAACATTTTAAGTATGCAGAATAATGAGTTATATTTACTGATTTTTACAATTACTGATTTCCATAGGAAACAGTTATTGCTATTTTGCTCATGAAATGATTGGAATATAATTTTGAAATGGATTCAGCAAATTCTTTAATGGATTTTTCTTCTGTTTCCAATCATTAAAACAGTTGGTAATGTTTCTTAATCTGATATGAATATGTAACAATTTATGATAAAAGTTGCGTACTTAAAATCTACTGTTACTGTACATTTACACACTGTACGTGACAATATATTACTTTCATTGTGTGAAGCAACAGTTACTATTTATACAGAACTATAACGTATATGTTGTTATCAAATGTATAGTATTTATTAT
This sequence comes from Achatina immaculata, assembly GCA_009760885.1. NCBI lineage: Eukaryota > Metazoa > Mollusca > Gastropoda > Stylommatophora > Achatinidae > Lissachatina > Lissachatina immaculata. The sequence continues at coordinate 46,926,531 of CM019698.1, forward strand.
TGCTAAACTCTGCGGCTAGTTTTTAATGCTTCCAAGAACAAGCTGAATCATTTCCAAATTTTCAAAAAATGGTAGATAGACAGACAGAAAACACGAGTAAGTAAGAAAGTAGAACCATGGAAAGACACAACATCAAAAGGATCATACGTACACGGAGTGATTGAAAAGTTCTCGGCATAAAGTACAAATACTTGAAAGACACAGTTGATATTAGGTGCATTTATAGATCAGGTTAGTGTAAGAAGAAACATCAGGTTTCAAGAAATTAACTTCAACCAATTTTTTCACAGGCTACTGAAGTGGTAAGGGATGAAAGCAATTAAGGAAATTGGTAAAATTTCTCATCGAGCAGTCATTCGCTACCTCTGCATCAAGGGCTTATCATCGAAGGGGATCCATGAGGATATAGTGGACACTCTAGGGGAGAGTGCCCCTTCTTACAGAACACTGAAGAAATGGGCAGCTCAATTCAAACATGGAAGATAGACTATGGAAGATGATCCCCGCCCAGGCTGACAAAGAACGGTAACTACAGATGAAACCACCGGAAAAATTCATCCATGACATGTTACTGGGGGATAGACGACTAACAGAACGGTACATTGCTACTGAGTTGGTATTTCCCAGGAACGTGTTCATACCATTATTCACAATGATCTTCAAATGACAAAGGTCTCTGCTCGATGGATCCTGAAACTTCTTGGAACTTATTACAATCGGCAAACGTCTCAACATGTCAAGAGACAATAGTTGGCATTTTTCTGCAGATCCTGAAAAGTTTCTCCGGCGTTTTGCTACTATGGATGAGACTTTGGTTCATCATTTTCAAACATAAACCAAATAACAGCCAAAACATGGAAACATCATGGATCCCTACGTCCAAAGAAAGCAAGGGTGGTTCTATCTGCAGGCAAATGTTGGCTTCCATCTTTTAGGTTCAGAATATGTGCTATTGGTAGACTATCTTCACAAGGGCAGAACTGTCACGGGCCCTATAACGCTATTCTTGTGAAGCAACAGAGGGTCATCTTTCATCAAGGCAATGCTCCGGTTCACAAGTTGGCCGTGGCAACTGCTGCCATTCATGAATGTGGCTTCCAGCTTCTTGAACATCCTATTTTCCCCAGATTTGGCCTCTTCGGACTATTACCTGTTTACCAAACTCAAATCTGAGCTCAGTGGTCGCAAATTTGCTTCAGATGATGACGTCATTCATGCTTTAGACCACTTTTTACTGACACAAGATTCTGACTTTTACAAAGAAGGGATCCGTATACTCCAAGATCGCGGGACTAAATGCATAAACTTGCAAGGTATCTAAGTTGAGACAACCCAAAACTGTTGTTCAGAAATAATCCGTTGTAACGTATGCTGAGAACTCATCAATTACCATCGTAAATATACAGACAGACAAACAAGCAGACAGACAGACAGACAGACAGATAGATAGATAGATAGATAGATAGATAGATAGATAGATAGATAGATAGATAGATAGATAGATAGATAGATAGATAGATAGATAGATAGATAGATAGATAGATAGATAGATAGATAAATAAAATTACGTTTTTTCCGACACAACCGTAGCCTTTACAAGATAAAAATGTAATAGATAACTTTATTCAAACAAATTGTCCCACACACTTTCCGAAAAATATTGCCTTGTTTCAGATAGAAGGACTTTACTTTAATAAAATAATCCTTGTGTGGTCTTTAAAACTATTTCTTTCAAGTCTTTAATCTTTAATTGTGATTGTTTAAATCATACATTCAGACAGTAAGCATGCTTATTTTGTTCACACAATATTTGTTATCATTTATGAAAATATCTTATTATTTATAGAAAGAAATCGAAATATTCCGAGGTACAGCTTGATAATTCAAACACTTTTTACAACAAATATACGTGACCAATACACTATATTAAAAGTGAATAATATTGTTGTACGCATTTATCAATTTATTTCTTTTTATGTATTTACATTTTAGAATATTCCTAATCTTATGGTTAAAGGCTTTAAAGTGAAGTTTTGCTATCATTTCTTTATCTGGTCTAAAATGACAGACTGACAAACAGATGAACAAATATGTTTGCATCTTGATACGGATAGAAGCATTCTTAATTAGTTACCTCCGTTCAAAAATTGCTTTAAAAGTTACAGTAACCAATATCTATCTATCTATCTATCTATCTATCTATCTATCTATCTATCTATCTATCTATCTATCTATCTATCTGTCTATCTATCTATCTATCTATCTATCTATCTATCTATTTATCTATCTATCTATCTATCTATCTATCTATCTATCTATCTATATATCTGTCTGTCTGTCTGTCTGTCTATCTATCTATCTATCTATCTATCTATCTATCTATCTATCTATCTATCTATCTATCTATCTATCTGTCTGTTTGTCTCACACACCCACACAAAGTCCCTACAGACAGGCCTAGGATATCATGTCCTTCCATAACCCCCCGTCTCATCTGCATCTCAACAGGCTTGTCCCTCAGCCTTTCCCTCCCCATGATTCCAAATTATCAAACGTCTTTTTGCTGTCGACCTCTGCCTCTTCTACCTTCGATCTTCCCTGTTGCTATTAGGTGCTCTAGACCGCCTTTCCTCCAAACATACCCGAGATATTTAGTTCCTGTTTTCTGTTCTTCGCTTTATTTTTCCTTATTTTGTTTCCTGTGCTTCTTTCAGAACTTCCTCATTTGATTGTTCCCCTGCTCATGTTACCGTTGTACTTATTAAGAACAGGCGAAAAATTAGTCCGTAAGTTTATAAAACTAAGTATATAACTATACACCAATCCGTTGCAGTAAGTTTGTGGTAACAAAATATATTAACTAGGTAAAATGTAGGAGCAGCTTTATTTATTAATGATCACACATTTATGACATTTATCGTTCTGTTTCCACCTTAATCATACAAAAACACACAGGATGAAGAAATAGAGATAGAGGATACAATGTAAAAACTCATGAATGCTATGTAAAAGGTAGGAATGGAAAAAAATAGAATACAATAAACTGAACTGCAGCACTTAGCTGTGTTCAGTAAGAATATGCGTCTTATGAGAGGCTGTGTCCAGTAAGAATATGCGTCTTATGAGAGGCTGTGTCCAGTAAGAATATGCGTCTTATGAGAGGCTGTGTCCAGTAAGAATATGCGTCTTATGAGAGGCTGTGTCCAGTAAGAATATGCGTCTTATGAGAGGCTGTGTCCAGTAAGAATATGCGTCTTATGAGAAGCTGTGTCCAGTAAGAATATGCGTCTTATGAGAGGCCGTGTTCAGTAAGAATATGCGTCTTATGAGAGGCCATTTTCAAACAGAAACCAAATAACAGCCAAAACATGGAAACATCATGGATCCCTACGACCAAAGAAAGCAAGGGTGGTTCTATCTGCTATGTTGGCTTCCATCTTTTAGGTTCAGAATATGTGCTATTGATAGACTATCTTCAAAAGGACAGAACGGTCACGGGCCCTATAACGCTATTCTTGTGAAGCAACAGAGGGTCATCTTTCATCAAGGCAATGCTTCGGTTCACAAGTCGGCCGTGGCAATGGCTGCCATTCAAGAATGCGGCTTCCAGCTTCTTGAACATCCTATTTTCCCCAGATTTGGCCTCTTCGGACTATTACCTGTTTACCAAACTCAAATCTGAGCTTCAGATGATGACGTCATTCATGCTTTAGACCACTTTTTACTGACACAAGATTCTGACTTTTACAAAGAAGGGATCCGTATGCTCCAAGATCGCGGGACTAAATGCATAAACTTGCAAGGTATCTAAGTTGAGACAACCCAAAACAGTTGTTCAGAAATAATCCGTTGTAACGTATGCTGAGAACTCATCAATTACCATCGTAAATATACAGACAGACAAACAAGCAGACAGACAGACAGACAGACAGATAGACAGATGATAGATAGATAGATAGATAGATAGATAGATAGATAGATAGATAGATAGATAGATAGATAGATAGATAGATAGATAGATAGATAAAATTACGTTTTTTCCGACACAACCGTAGCCTTTACAAGATAAAAATGTAATACATAACTTTATTCCAACAAATTGTCCCACACACTTTCCGAAAAATATTGCCTTGTTTCAGATAGAAGGACTTTACTTTAATAAAATAATCCTTGTGTGGTCTTTAAAACTATTTCTTTCAAGTCTTTAATCTTTAATTGTGATTGTTTTAAATCATAAATTCAGACAGTAAGCATGCTTATTTTTTTCACACAATATTTGTTATCATTTATGAAAATATCTTATTATTTATAGAAAGAAATCGAAATATTCCGAGGTACAGCTTGATAATTCAAACACTTTTTACAACAAATATACGTGACCAATACACTATATTAAAAGTGAATAATATTGTTGTACGCATTTATCAATTTATTTCTTTTTATGTATTTACATTTTAGAATATTCCTAATCTTATGGTTACAGGCTTTAAAGTGAAGTTTTGCTATCATTTCTTTATCTGGTCTAAAATGACAGACAGACAAACAGATGGACAAATAAGGATGCATCTTGATACGGATAGAAGCATCCTTAATTAGTTACCTCCGTTCAAAAATTGCTTTAAAAGTTACAGTAACCAATATCTATCTATCTATCTATCTATCTATCTATCTATCTATCTATCTATCTATCTATCTATCTATCTATCTATCTATCTATCTATCTATCTATCTATCTATCTATCTATTTATCTATCTATCTATCTATCTATCTATCTATCTATCTATCTATATATCTGTCTGTCTGTCTGTCTGTCTATCTATCTATCTATCTATCTATCTATCTATCTATCTATCTATCTATCTATCTATCTATCTATCTGTCTGTCTGTCTGTCTCACACACCCACACAAAGTCCCTACCGACAGGCCTAGGATATCATGTCCTTCCATAACCCCCGTCCCATCTGCATCTCAACAGGCTTGTCCCTCAGCCTTTCCCTCCCCATGATTCCAAATTATCAAACGTCTTTTTGCTGTCGACCTCTGCCTCTTCTACCTTCGATCTTCCCTGTTGCCATTAGTTGCTCTAGACCGCCTTTCCTCTAAACATGCCCGAGATATTTGGTTCCTGTTTTCTGTTCTTCGCTTTATTTTTCCTTGTTTTGTTCCCTGTGCTTCTTTCAGAACTTCCTCATTTGATTGATCCCCTGCTCATGTTACCGTAGTACTTATTAAGAGCACACGAAAAATTAGTCCGTAAGTATATAAAACTAAGTGTATAACTATACACCAATCAGCTGCAGTAAGTTTGTGGTAACAAAATATATTAACTAGGTAAAATGTAGGAGCAGCTTTATTTATTAATGATCATGCATTTATGACATTTATGATTCTGTTTCCACCTTAATCATACAAAAACACACAGGATGAAGAAATAGAGACAGACGATACAATGTAAAAACTCATGAATGCTATGTAAAAGGTAGGAATGGAAAAAAATAGAATACAATAAACTGAACTGCAGCACTTAGCTATGTCCAGTAAGAATGTGCGTCTTATGAGAGGCTGTGTTCAGTAACAATCTATTACTTTTAAGAGGCTATGTCGAGAAGTGCTCATGGTGTAGTGTGGTGAATGTTTAAATGGAGACTTGTGTTGTGTGATAGGCTGGTCGTAAACTGGGGTGGAGGGAGGGATAGGGAGAGGTCAGAGGGTGATATATTCATAATCTAGTAGGGAGAAGGTGAAATAGGTGAATGCAGTTTTGATAGAGTGGTTGTAATAGGATGGCATTAGGAAATTCTGAACGAAATGAGTTGAACTTAATGCAGAGGGAATATGATTGTAGGAGAAGATGTTAGGTGTAGCTGGATTGCAAGTTCATACCATGTGGTTCTATTGTGTCATATTTCTGAATATAGCGGATCTCAAGAGCTAGGTGACTTCTGTCATCAGCATGTCACTGTTTGATGACTGTTTTGCCTCTGTGATTGGGGCCATTGACTTGATTAGGGACTGGTTTCGATGCATACTGGGTGATATCATACAGGTGTTTCTGCATGCGGTGACCTAATCTGAGAACAGTTTCAGTGCTATAAGTTATCCTGCACTTTTATTTGTATATCCCATTACGAGACATGAGAGTGGAGAGTGGGGACAGTTTTGGGAAATGTGATATTTTCGTTTCCCAGACTACAGGGCAGGTAACACAGCGCGGGCGGTTATATTTTCTGGTGCTAACACATGCAAGGGCCCGCTTCATGTGGCTATGGACGAGGATGTCCTTAAGATTTAGTTCCCTTGTGTATGCTAATAGGGGTAGACCAGAGAATATGCGGCAAGTATCGGGGTCGAATTTGATTATTGTCTGATGGCTACAAAGAATTCTCTTAACCATCTGACCAGCTAGCACAGTCACAGCCTCTTACAAGTCACAGCACAGACAAGTGCTACTTTTATTGTATTTTATTCTATGTTTTCATTCCTACATTTTACATAGAATTCACGTGGATTTATTTTTTATCATCTTTCTCTATTTCTTCGTCCTGTGTGTTTGTGTATGAATAAGATGCAAACCAAAACGTCACAACTGTGTGCTCGTTAATGAATAAAACTGCTCCTAATTTATATATTTTTTCTTAAGAACTACATTTCAGTTTCAGATTCCAGCCATCTTTGTATTACTGACCACCCAGGCTTCTCACTCATAGAACAGAAGTGGTTCCATGTAACATTGTAGCTCTCACTTCATGACTCTCATAGATAGTGATGTATTGCAAAGTTTTGATTTCAGCTCTTAAAAGAAGTCTTGGCTTGTGCAGTTCTGCTTTTCGTATTGGTGATACACCTTCTATCTGATGTTAGCATGATGCCTTAGTCAGGTTCGTTTACTTGTGTGCCTTTTGTGACACGACTTATCAGACTAATAGTTCTACGCTCTTCACGGTCTATTGTTCCTAATTTCTTTGGTATAGCAACGAACACGTATCTCAGCAAGTCATCAGGAATGTAACCTGTGTTATAGATATCATTGAGCATTTTTATTATTATCTCCCCTCCAAGATCTTCTAATGCTTTCAGTTCTTCTTTTGTTATTTAGCCTGATCCTGGGGTTTTGAATTTATTTTTTAATGTTATGACTTGCTGTAGGGAGGTTCTCAGCAGGGTATACACATGTAGGGAGGGTCTCAGCATGATATACACATGTAGAAAGATTCTCAGCAGGATATATACATGTAGGGAGGTTCTCAGCAGGGTATTTACATGTAGGAATGTTCTCAGCAGGGTATATACATGTAGGAATGTTCTCAGCAGGATATATACATGTAGGAATGCTCTCAGCAGGATATATACATGTAGGAATGTTCTCAGCAGGATATATACATGTAGTTTGTAAAATAAACTGATTCCTCAGTCAAATCAATTTAATAGTATCGAACATAAACTTTGAAGTGAACACACAGTCCTAGATCCATCAATATTCACAGATTCTACTAATCAGCAAAACTCACTCACTGTGCAAATAATCTTAATTCTCTTTAATAGTCACTAAATCAAAATGTGTATGATGCTGACCTCCCGTGTTAAACTAATACTCCCGACTTAAAGAAACACAACTAACTGTTCACTGCGACTCGTCCTATCTTGGACTTCCTGTCGCCATCTTTGTTCCAACTAAAACTTATTGCAGGTATCTTCCCGCCGACCTGAGTCTCTCAACTTGGTCAATCGTATTTTGTTAACAATCTTCAGCGTTTGTTATCACTAACCTTCTCTCACTTGTTATCACTAACCTTTTCTCATTTGTTATCACTAACCTTCTCTCACTTGTTACCACTAACCTTCTCTCACTTGTTATCACTAACCTTCTCTCACTTGTTATCACTAACCTTCTCTCACTTGTTATCACTAACCTTCTCTCATGCATTATCACTAACCTTCTCTCATTTGTTATTACTAACCTTCTCTCACTTGTTATCACTAACCTTCTCTCACTTGTTATCACTAACCTTCTCTCACTTGTTATCACTAACCTTCTCTCACTTGTTACCACTGACCTTCTCTCACTTGTTATCACTAACCTTTTCTCATTTGTTATCACTAACCTTCTCTCACTTGTTACCACTAACCTTCTCTCACTTGTTATCACTAACCTTCTCTCACTTGTTATCACTAACCTTCTCTCACTTGTTACCACTGACCTTCTCTCACTTGTTATCACTAACCTTCTCTCACTTGTTATCACTAACCTTATCTCACGTGTTATCACTAACCTTCTCTCACCTGTTATCACTAACCTTCTCTCACTTGTTATCACTAACCTTCACTAGAATTTGTTGATACCTTGTATCACAAGTCTGGTCTCAGCTTCTCTAACCGACACAAAATTCTCATGGCCACCTTGACTATTTTTCTTTTCTCTCTCTTTCGCTTTCTTACTTATTTCACTTATTGCTTTCTCTCCTTCTTTCTCTCTCTCTCTCTCACTATTTCACCTGTGACTATTTTTCTGTTCTCTCTCTTTCGCTTTCTCACTTATTCCACTTATTCCTTTCTCTCTCTCTCTCTCTCTCTCTCACACTCTCTCTCTCATTATTTCACCTGCGACTATTTTTCCTTTCTCTCTCTCTCGCTTTCTCACCTATGACGTCATACTTCCCGCCAGTAGCTCACAGTCACACGACACGCCCCCCTTAAATAGCTTCTTCTAGTTCACTTGTCCCTTCCAGTTGTCCCCTAGATCTATGTCAACTCTTTGCTCATGGTACATATAGTTATTTTATATATTCCTCCTATCTATTCAATATTTCTTCCTTCTCCATAATAATAGTCCCTTCTTTTATTTTTAAACACCCTGTTCTATGGCCTGTCTTCCTGTTTGAGATTATCTACACTGTTATGTCTGTGTAGTTCGTATATTGCCTTGTATCTCCTTTCTGGCCACTCTTCTTTGGCTCTGTAACACGTGCTCTATATATCTTTATTTATGTCTTCGAATTTATTTAGCTAGCCTCTCACTTTTCTTAATTTATTTTTTACCATTAACTGAAGACTATTCTATGTCATCCGTTTCATTTCACCCTTCATAGTCTTCTCCGATATTATTTCCTGGGTTGTTTGTTGTATGGCTTCTTTCAACATTGTCCACTTTTTGTTGAAAAGCGTCTTTCAGCATTGTCCACTATTTGTTGCATGGCTTCTTTCAACATTATCCACTGTTTGTTTTATGGCTTCTTTAAAAGTTGTCCACTGTCTCTTGTATGGCTTCTTTCAGCATTGTCTACTGTCTGTTGTATGGTTTCTTTCAGCATTGTCTACTGTTTGTTGTATGGTTTCTTTCAGCATTGTCTACTGTCTGTTGTATGGTTTCTTTCAGCATTGTCTACTGTTTGTTGTATAGCTTCTTTCAGCATTGTCTACAGTTTGTTGTATGGCTTCTTTCAACATTGTCCACTGTTTGTTGTATGGCTTCTTTCAACTTTGTCCACTGTTTGTTGTATGGCTTCTTTCAACATTGTCCACTGTTTGTTGTATAGATTCTTTCAACATTGTCCACTGTTTGTTGTATAACTTCTTTCAACATTGTCCACTGTTTGTTTTATGGCTTCTTTAAAAATTGTCCACTGTTTGTTGTATGGCTTCTTCCAACATTGTCGATTCTTCATCTATTGTTTCAATCTTTTCAACAGCAGTGCATTTGTTTCGTATAATGACATTGTACTGTTAATGGATAGCTCTATTTCTTTTCAGCATGCCTTTATTAAGTCTTTTCATCTGTGTTATGGGTCTTTGTAGTTGATTTAGTCTGTTTCTGTGTCTGTCTCTCATCGGGACATGATCACTGTTAGAGGTTAGTTACTTCTCACTTTAAGATGACAATTTCAATATGCAGAAAAATAAGTTGTTCTCCATGATTCTCCCAATTTCTGTTTTCTTTTGAAAGTTCTCATTTACTTTCTATGTAAAAATGATTGATATAAAAGTCTTAGAAATGAATTCACTAAACTTTCCACTAACTTTTTTTTTCCCAAATTTCGAATCATTAATAAGTTTGTAAGTTTTTAAAGCTGAAATGAATATATAACAATTTATGATGAAAGTTATATGCTCAACATCTATTATTATTACTGTACATTTACAAACTTTACAAAACAATATAATTCTTTCACTGTTTGAAGTAACAGTTACGGTAATACACAGAACTAGAATGTATATTTCTTTCTCACTTTATGTACCTTATTATTGCTAAACTTTCAGTCTAGTTTTTAATGTTGACTAGAACTAGTAATACTAAACTATTATGAAATAAATGACAAAAATAGATAAACATATATACATATGCACTAATACAGACAGACACATACAGACAGACAGACGGTCAGAGGGATTGATAGACAGACAGACAGAGAGTGGAAGCAGATGGATTGATAGATGTACATTCGCACAAAAATACACACACTCAACTACCCACCTACACACATTCGCTCACACACACACATATATATATATATAATATATATATATATATATATATATATATATATATTTAAATTTGAATAAAAACAAACATACATACGTATATAATAATTTAATATGTTGTAATAAGTACTACTCCCTATTTAACTTCATACGTCCTTATTAAAATAACACTCGAATATTGTCATTATCCATATACACTGTTCTTCGAAACGAACTTTTATAATTATATTTTAATTTGAAACGATTCTTTACAATTTTCCACAAAGAAAATACACTCATAAGAATACCGGAAGAACTTTCGGTAAAGTGTACACTTAACTTTTCTAGACACATTTAAAAAAAAATTTATTACAGGCCGTAAGTGATTTATTTCACAACATATAACGTTGGGTAGTCATATTTTACCAATAAAAGTAGACATTAAACATTAATAAATACTGATATATGTAAAGACCTTTCATAGAAAATGTAACAATCTGAAGATGTAAAATGATCCTTATATAATTATTTCAAACTAGAACTGTTAGATCGTGTTGCACATTTCCGTTTCTAGCCGTTGGTAGTTATACGGTGTTCTCTTAAATATTAAATTCAGTAGCTGAACCAGAAAGAAAGAGAGGAAAACCAAGGCAAAGATGGCTGCAAGGCATCGCTGATGATCGCCTAATGGATGCATCAGCAGCAGGCCATCTTGCTCACAACCGAGAGGCCTACAGGAGACCTGTTAGGGAGGCAACGTTCCGCAAGGGACATGAAAATGACTGACTGAGTTGAAGCATATCTAAATCTCCAACGTTAAAGAAACACATATTTTCAAAAGACAGACGGACAGAGATGGATAGATGGGTGGATGGATGGATGAATGGATGGATGGATGGATGGATGGATGGATGGATGGATGGATGGATGGATAAATGGATGGATGGATAGATGGATGGATGGATGTGTTTTGATATGTAGGCCAGTAGACAGATCAATGTATATGCACATACATATATACACACATACATATAAATTCATACATACATACATTCGTAACCATAAGCATAATACTTTTCAAGCAAATAATATTACTTTACAATCAATAAATTAACTGTCTTTAGTACATAAAATGCTAATAGAACTCTTCTAATCTTCAAAGCGTTCTGAGGAAAGTTTACTAAAGACTACTGTTTTATTTCTGAATATGTGCCATAAGAACTTTAGAAATAGTATCATTAACATCTTTAAAAAATTATATAGGGGAACAGAAGTAAGGGTAGACCAAAAGAGACATGAAGAAAAGAGGGCTCACCTGGGCAAGAGCAGAAAAAAAGAAAAGGACAGGCATTTGTGGAAAACCCGTGCGGAAGCCCCATGTGCCCTGGGCATTTAAGGTTTATATATATATATATATATATATATATATATATATATATATATATATATATATATATATATATATATATATTATAAATAAAATATTTTGTGGCCATACTTCCAAACATGATCGCAGTGGGTAAGTATGCTACTATATAAAATGTATTTTCCTATTCTATGAAATATAAAGCACATTCAAAACATTCGGAAGTGTCACTTGTTTATTTACACTTTCCACAACAAATAAAAATAATATGCTATCTAAAATGTAAATTAAACTGTTAATCTCTAACTCAATCACTCACTCACTCACTCACTGACACACACGCACACACACATATAAACACTACATTCTCAGATAATACTAGTCTTAAGCTTAAATACTTTAAGTGGGATTCCTTATTTATTCTATATCTAAGCAGCATGAACTATACTTACAGACAGAGAAACTGCCAGACAAACTATTATGCAGAAAGACAGAGAGGCTGTCAGACAGGCTTTTAAGTAGAAGGACAGAGAAGCTGTCGGACAGGCTATTAAGTAGAAAGACAGATAGACAGGCGGCTAGGCAGAGAGACAATTACTACTGTCTTTACTGAACTTTTGTTTGTCAATATTTCAAAATATTTACATACAGAAGGTACGATTTTTTTTTTAAAATGTACCATAGGATACATTTTTTTTTCATTATTATATACAAAAGTAAGCAGTATTAATTTGCTAATTTAGGCCATGTTCACAACTGATAAAGCGATTGTGATGGGGTTAGGTGTCGCAGAAAACTGATTCATTAACAGTATCAGAATTAGAAGTCTGAGATACTTCGGCCACATCAAGAGCCACAACAGCTTGGAGAGGTTGATAGTAGAAGGCAGTGCCGGCAAAAAGGGGTAGATAATAGAGGACAGTGCACGGCAAAAGAGGTATATAGTAGAAGACATAGTGTCTGGCAAAAGAGGTATATAGTAGAAGACATAGTGTCTGGCAAAAGAGGTAGATAGTAGAAGACATAATGCCCGGCAAAAGAGGTAGATAGTAGAAGACATAGTGCCCGGCAAAAGAGGTAGATAGTAGAAGACATAGTGCCCGGCAAAAGAGGTAGATAGTAGAAGACATAATGCCCGGCAAAAGAGGTATATAGTAGAAGACATAGTGCCCGGCAAAAGAGGTAGATAGTAGAAGACATAGTGCCCGGCAAAAGAGGTAGATAGTAGAAGACATAGTGCCCGGCAAAAAGAGGTATATAGTAGAAGACATAGTGCCCGGCAAAAGAGGTATATAGTAGAAGACATAGTGCCCGGCAAAAGAGGTATATAGTAGAAGACATAGTGTCTGGCAAAAGAGGTAGATAGTAGAAGACATAGTGCCCGGCAAAAGAGGTATATAGTAGAAGACATAGTGTCTGGCAAAAGAGGTAGATAGTAGAAGACATAGTGTCTGGCAAAAGAGGTAGATAGTAGAAGACATAGTGTCTGGCAAAAGAGGTATATAGTAGAAGACATAGTGTCTGGCAAAAGAGGTAGATAGTAGAAGACATAGTGTCTGGCAAAAGAGGTAGATAGTAGAAGACATAGTGTCTGGCAAAAGAGGTAGATAGTAGAAGACATAGTGTCTGGCAAAAGAGGTAGATAGTAGAAGACATAGTGTCTGGCAAAAGAGGTAGATAGTAGAAGACAGTGCCCAGCAAAAGAGGTAGATAGTAGAAGACAGTGCCCGGTAAAAGAGGTAGATAGTAGAAGACAGTGCCCAGCAAAAGAGGTTGATAGTAGAAGACAGTGCCCGGTAAAAGAGGTAGATAGTTGAAGACAGTGCCCAGCAAAAGAGGTAGATAGTAGAAGACAGTGCCCAGCAAAAGAGGTTGATAGTAGAAGGCAGTGCCCGACAAAAGAGAAAAAGGACGACCTCGCCGCGGGTGGACTCAAGGCATCAGGGAAAGTCTGAATGTGTCACTGCAAGACGCCGGTCAACTTGCTCAAGACCATGTTACATTCAGGGAGGATGTGAGAGGGACAATGTTCAGAAAAGGACACGCCACATGAAGGAATATGACTACATAATAATTTGACATGTCAGCTACAGATTTATACACAATTTGAATATTTCTGTTTTTATATCTATGTTTTTTAACTGTCGATAGTCAACTAACACGTTGTTTTTTTCTTTTATTTCATTATTAATTAGGAAATGAAGCTGTAATTTTCTTGTTAAACCCAGCCAACAACATATAGATTAATAGACAGGCAAGGAAGCGGGCAGGGTGTAAGACAGATGGATGGACGATTGTTGAGTGAATCTATGGATGGATGGATGGATGGATGGGTGGGTGGATGGATAAATAGATCGGTGGATAGATAGATAGATAGATAGATAGATAGATAGATAGATAGATAGATAGATAGATAGATAGATAGATAGATAGATAGATAGATAGATAGATAGATAGATAGATAGATAGATAGATAGATAGATGAACAAGCAAACAGTTATACAAGCAGACAGACAGAGAGACGGACACACAGGCAGATAGATAGTACGAATGAGTGAATGAACTTTATTTTTAAAACGTTGAAGAATTGGGCACGGAGGCCAGAGGCCAGTCTTACTTTGTGTCCTTTATAACTCCATCTTTTTCCCACACACACGATTTTATATAAGTATACAAATGAAATGTTTATATATATATAAGAATGCAAGATGAAACTATTTGAAATATCAGTATACAGATTACTTGAGCCAATATCTTGGAATGCAAAATGAAACTATTACTTTCACAAATATAATATAATGAAATACATGAGAGATAGCTAATCGAACAAGATAACGCGCTCACACATACACACACTATATTTTCCATAAAGTTCTTCTGACACCCAACTCTTGCACATTCACTAAGATATTTTCTAACAAGACCTAAAATGTTACGTTTAGAACATATCTTCTAGAACAACACTCGCTGCCTGGCCAATCATGGTATGAGATGTAATATAAACATTCTGTGGAGGCGTATAGTTACAATCCAGTAAATATTGACAAAGGTTTGAACTAAAGGATGAACTATTACTAATGGATTTTAACTGGTAGGGGACAGAGTTCTAGAGCTGCATCGCAGAATATGCAAAGTTTTTCTTGTAGAGATCTAACCTGGGCTTAAGAAGAAGAGAGTTTATTAAACGTTGGCTGTGTTTAATGCTGGACGTAAACAATGGCCACAAGTAAGGCAGAGCATTGTACGACAAAATTATAGGGACAGGCTTGTTAAAACTTATTTTATATTTGAAGGTTATAATTTTGAGGGTTTTTAAAAAGTTTTTGTTGTTTGCTCATCTCTGTCCTATATTGGATGTTGCAAGACAGACTGACAAATTCATACATATCCAAATATATACATTTACGTATAATCATGCGTGCAGACATATATACATATGTACATGGATGCATACATGTTTATTAATCTAGTAAGTTAAATTCTTAGTTAGCTATCTCTCTTTATACGAATACTAGCTGATTACCCGGCGTTTCCCGGGTATTTATTTAACACACTCTTCTATTAGACAGAAAAAAGAATGAATTCTATTTATAGTGTATAATCGAATTAATTTTATCTACATATATTTAAAAGTATACGTATATTATAGAAATCATAATTTTAGTCGGGCCTCACACAGCTGTACAGTCTCTGACGCTCTAGATGTAGTAGCTCTATCTCCTCCTGGGAACAACTGTGTTAAGAACACACTTATCTTAACATAGTCTTTGTGAGACAGGGAACATAGATCTGTTTGCTTAAAAACTCTGACCTACTTCTGTGGCCCAGAAACTCTGTAGCAATCAACACTAATTGTAATTGTTATTTTTGTAAAATGTAATGTCAGTTTGGTGGACGGATGGGAATACTGAGATCTCCGGCGGGGATGAAGAAAGTCTGGTGTAAAAACAATGAATCCAGGACGTGCCAAGCCTATGGGTCATTATAACACTGGGTATCAGAATGATGTAAACAAAACAGAGTCAGCAGACTATAGGTGGCTGGGAATGGATATCGTTGAACCACTCTTCGGATTCCTTATCCCAAAGTCGGAGTGTCTTTGTGGAACTGTCTCAAAACCGTCTGACATGGAGAAGGGACTTAAGTACAGCCACCAGAGGCTGGAAAACAAAGTTTTGGCCAGGCCAGCCCACATCACTGTCTCTATGGCAGTCCGAGCAAGACCAATCTGCCCTAGCAAGGAAAGGTGCTGAAGTCGGAGTTATTCAGCCAAAAGTCGCATCGCAAAAAACAGGGTAACACGTATTATCGCTAATGAAATGTCTATATCTGTAGTTTTCAAACATGATGATCGCCCTGTGAAGGCTAACCAGGCAGGTGCAGTTCCAAGCCTCGAAAGGGTCCACACTATGCTACTGGAGGTCCTCTCAGTTCGTCTTGTGGACCCAGCTACTGGACTAAACATACAACGGAAGAAAACTGCTAAAAAGCAAGAACTTAAAATAACGAAATGGAATGCTGAGGTTGTCAGCAGTGTTAGAGATGGCTATATCAAAAGCTGGAACTAGAGAACGTACTCTTTGCAGAGCAGATAAGTATATGCTGCATACAGGAAACACACTTAACCAAAGATGATGCCTTTAAAATTAGAGGCTACCAGCGTTTTAGATAAGAGCGACAGAACAGAAAATGAGGAGTACTCACACTTGTTAAGAATAACATCAGCGCATGTCAGGTGGGAGTGTACATGGAAGGAGCCGAATACCAGATGATCCATCTAAAACCGAGTAATGCAGACTTCCACTTCCTTAACTATTACTGTCCTAATGACCGCCCACTTCCTCCAGAAACAATCCTACACAAAGATAGACTGATGATATGTGGTGATTTTGACACCCATTCCTTCAGCTGGGGCTATGACCACATAGACAAGAGGAGAGGAAGTTGACAGCTGGCAGGATGATAATGGACTTCTCCTGATCAACCAGCCAATGGATCCCCAAAAATTTTACTCAAGTGCTTGGCATACAACCTCAACACCAGATCTGGCATTCCACTCTCCAGATCTGAAGTGGAACATTAGACGCGAAGTTGGAAAACAATTTGGAGGTAGCGACAGTCGACCAGTCTTCCTGACAATAGAAAATGAACTACTTAACACCAGTAGCCCTCTCCCCAGATGGAACTATAAAAAAGCAAATTGAACAATGTACAGATGTCGTACAGATATCCTGGTGGGACAGCAGTCCATAGAAGGTAAATGATATTAACAGCATAGTGAAATAATTCAATGCTTGTATCCTTCAGATTGCCCATGAAATCATTCTCAGAGGAGCTCGTAGGGACTATGAACCATACGGGTCTAGTGAGCTGGGAAATCTCCATGATGACGTGGAAACAGCTCCAAAGCAAGCAGAAAATAGACCATGCCAAGAACACCACATTAATTACCAACATTCTAAGGACAAATTTCAGAGAGCCAAGCTGCAAGCCAGACGGGAAAGTTAGAGAGAGAAAACAGAGTCACTAAACTTTGAAAAGGATAGAGGAAAAGTGTGGAAACTAATCAAACGGTTAAACGATGAGAGCACTGTGAGAAGTACAAAGATTACATTAATAGAGGATGGGAAAACTCTTACAAGGAAGCAGGTAGCAGATCACTTTGCTCCCATGTTTGCACAAAACAACAACATTGATATACATCCAGAGAAAGAGCGTACAGTGCGCAGTGACCCACAGAAAGAATAGGAACATGTCAGAAAAGTGGAGGTCATGGATGCACCAATCACATTAAGCGAGTTAGACATAGCAGTCAGTAAACTGAAACCAAGGAAATCACCAGGACCAGATGGAGTATCCAATGAAATGATCAAGAACCTGGGAATCGCAGCAATGGGAAAGTTGTTGAATATCTTCAGTATGTGCAGAAGCACAGGTAGGTTACCTCATATCTGGAAGGAAGCAAGCATGGTACCATTGCTAAAGCCAGGGAAAACAGTGATACTGCCTCCAACTACAGGCCAATCAGTCTCACGAGCTGCCTCTTCAAAAAGATGGAACACATCATTGACCTGAGGCTAAAATGGTACCTAGAAAGTGAAAACCTCATTCCACAACACGCAGGATGTAGGCAGTACTACAGTACAGAAGATAAAATGAACTGTCTCTCTCAAGAGATTGAGGATGCACTCCAAGAGAAAAATCTTGTACTTGCAGAGTGGATAGACCTGAACAAAGCCTTTGATAAACTATGGAAAAAGGTTTGCTGTGCAAACTAAGAAACTGCAATGTGAATGGAAGACTGTACAACTGGATTTACACAATAGAGGAGCTAGTGTAGTAATGGATTGACACAAAAGCCAGAATGTACTGCTGCGACACCGTGTACCAAAAGGAGGAGTCCTTTCACCTACACTATTTCTGGTATTCATTAATGGCCTGACCAAGGAACTTCTCTATGGAATCAAAGCGGAACTGTATGCAGATGATCTGGGCATGTGGTGTACAGATGAATACGCGACAGTTGCTACATAGAGCCTAAAGAGCTGCAGCTATCTTGACATCATGTAAGTATCAACAGAGAGAAATTAAGTACGACTCTGTTCACTCTCTCATCTAAATAGAAAGCAGGTAAGATCTTTGTAAATGAAATATCCTTAACTATGGACAACCAACACACTTACTTAGGAGTGACTCTTGACTCAAAATTGACATGGAAGCAACACATCAACATTGCAGAAGCAAAAGCTAGAAGAAAACTAGCCATATTAAGAAAATTGAGTAGAACCACACGGGGAGCTAGTGAAAGAATCCTCAAGAATGTATATCAGCAAAGTATTCTACCATATCTAGAATATGGCTCAACATCTTGATGCACAGCTTCAAACACTACGCTGCATAATCTAGACAAGGTTCAAAATCAGTCACTACGGATTATCACAGGTACCATGAGGTCCACACCAATAGTAGAAATGCAGAAAATACGTGTTGTTCAAGCGCTAAAGGAACGTAGAGACACAAAGGTCGTGACCTTGGGAGAAAAATTTCCCAGCTCTGTAAGCCATCCCCTGAAGGAGAGATTCAATAACGTGGCACTAAGACGGCTTAAAAGAAGCAGCTTCATTCATCAGGCCAAGCGTATGCGCCAGCTGATACCAGACCTTCCAACTGTAATCGGTCCATTATCATCTGTACCACAGCATACACCATGGAAAGAAGCAGATTATACACAAATAAGTATTCAGACTGAAGTGAACGGTGTACAGAATTGTGAAATATAGAGCAGTCTTGTAGGATCAACAGCCACACTTAGTGTTCTAGATGACAAATATCCATGTGACACGTAGAAACGTGTGTATACAGACGGATCTGCACACAATGCCATAAAGA
Source organism: Achatina immaculata (assembly GCA_009760885.1). Taxonomy (NCBI): domain Eukaryota; kingdom Metazoa; phylum Mollusca; class Gastropoda; order Stylommatophora; family Achatinidae; genus Lissachatina; species Lissachatina immaculata. The sequence goes on from CM019698.1 coordinate 46,945,743, forward strand.
ATGGAGGGGCAGGATCACATATTGAATATCCGAACAACACCACTGACAAGATTTCCATACCCACTGGAAAATACTGTAACAACTATGATGCAGAAGTGATGACAGTTATTGCGCTGCAGTTGAAAAGCTATCCGACTCCAGAATTGATACATGCCCCATAGTAATTCTCACAGATGCAAGATCAGTACTGGAAGCTCTTCAGTGCAACAAACTACCAGACCTTAAGGATGCCTTGTCAAAAATTGGCTTACAACACTGAGTCACTTTGCAATGGATTCCCTCCCACTGTGGGATATCAGACAATGACAAAGCTGACTATCTGGCCAAAGAGGGCACTGAAATGGAGCAACCAGACATACCAGTCACCTATAATCAAAAGAAAAGTATGCTAAAAACCTACAGGAAGCCACAAACACCACCACATGATGACTATCACATGCTAAACAGAAAGGAACAAGTCACCATTTTTCGTCTCCGAACAGCATACACCATGGAAAGAAGCAGATTATACACAAATAAGTATTCAGACTGAAGTGAACGGTGTACAGAATTGTGAAATATAGAGCAGTCTTGTAGGATCAACAGCCACACTTAGTGTTCTAGATGACAAATATCCATGTGACACGTAGAAACGTGTGTATACAGACGGATCTGCACACAATGCCATAAAGAATGGAGGGGCAGGATCACATATTGAATATCCAAACAACACCACTGACAAGATTTCCATACCCACTGGAAAATACTGTAACAACTATGATGCAGAAGTGATGACAGTTATTGCGCTGCAGTTGAAAAGCTATCCGACTCCAGAATTGATACATGCCCCATAGTAATTCTCACAGATGCAAGATCAGTACTGGAAGCTCTTCAGTGCAACAAACTACCAGACCTTAAGGATGCCTTGTCAAAAATTGGCTTACAACACTGAGTCACTTTGCAATGGATTCCCTCCCACTGTGGGATATCAGACAATGACAAAGCTGACTATCTGGCCAAAGAGGGCACTGAAATGGAGCAACCAGACATACCAGTCACCTATAATCAAAAGAAAAGTATGCTAAAAACCTACAGGAAGCCACAAACACCACCACATGATGACTATCACATGCTAAACAGAAAGGAACAAGTCACCATTTTTCGTCTCCGAACAGGACACAGCCGACTCCGAAGTCATATGTATACAAAGTTTAAGACTGGTACTACTATATATGTACATGTGCCCAGATGCTCCAAACTGTGGAACACATCCTCTAAAACTGCACCAGCTATGAGACACTGAGAAATAATTACTGGTCCGGTGAAACCACTAAAGAAGATAAGCTCTACGGTTCCATACATGAATTTAAAAAAAACAGTGAAATGTATCCAAGAGACAAAACTGCAGATATAGACAGACAGTGCGAACAAAGAAGAAGAAGAAGTAGTAGCTCACTCTTTCATATCCTCTGTTCGAGCTTCAGGCTGCTGTACGGTATCTGACGCTCTAGATGTAGTGTCTCTATCTCGCATATCCTCTGTTCGAGCTTCAGGCTGCTGTACGGTATCTGACGCTCTAGATGTAGTAGCTCTATCTCTCATGTCCTCTATTCGAGCTTCAGGCTGCTGTACAGTATCTGACGCTCTAGATGTAGTGTCTCTATCTCTCATATCATCTAGTCGAGCCTCACTCTTCTGTACTGTTTCTGAAATTCAAAATGTACCAGCTCTCTAGAAGTTCTATCTGTTTCCACAATTTTCTAGAATGTTCTACAGAGTTCTATTCGTTCTAGTCGACTAAACTTGTTCTTAAATGTCATCGGGACTGTCATAAACCAGCATTGCCTCCTGGAAAACTATGTCATTCGACACTAACCTCGGTAGCTTTGGAAATTTTATTTTCACCACTTCCACACCCGATCCAAGCCGATGGGGGCTGAACGTGGACTTAACAGGCATCGGAAGTGTTTCTATTCATCTCAGCGACCTTGAAAAATATGGATTCGACACTTATATCGTCTAGGGCTGCTAGGGATGTCGTACCCACACAGTATTTGTTTTCAGATTGTAAGTCTTATGTGTACTAAGTTTGATTGAAATTGCTAAAGGCGCTCCAGAATTATGTTTGAACATACATACATACATACATACAAACACATGCATCCATATATATATATATTTATATGTATATATATATGTATATATGTATGTATATGTATATATGTGTGTATATATATATATATATATATATATATATATATATATATATATATATATAACGGCTGTGTTCTCTTCAATGTACCAATATATTCTACTTGAAGTTTTTCAGAGTTACTGTTTTATGTGAAACAATACTTTAAATTTTTCTAAAACATAATAGAATTATAACAATTCTGGAAATATTTTCATTAAAGTCTGTGTTAACCTTTATCTGGACATATTGCAAAATAATAATATAGATCGTGAGTTATTTATCTTTCACCAAAAATGAAGATTTAACAGTTTTTTTAAAACAAAAAATACACACCATCATTCATATATATCACCATGATTGTTATATTTTCACAATCATATTAACTATAACTTTTTTAATACGTGAAATGATACTTATACTTGCATATTTACTAAGAACTAGAACTAACATTGATGTTGGAGCTTTCTGTTCCGAGCTGTTGGTAGTCATCTATTTCCAAGTTTTCGTAAATATTAATATAAGTAGTTGTATGACATATATGTCTCTGCCACAACAAACATTCAGAAAGGAGGGCGGGTTACAGCATAGGTACATACATACATACATACATACATACTACATACATACATAGATACATACATGCATACATACATACATACATATATATATATATATATATATATATATATATATATATATATACATGCATACATACATACATACATGCATTCATAAATACATATATTCATACATACATACGTACATAATTACATGCATACATACATGCATACACACATACATATATACATACATACATGCATACAAACATAATACTTACATACATACATACATACATACATAAATACATGCATACACACATAAATACATGCATATATACATACATACATGCATGCATACATACATACATACATACATATATATACATGCATACATACATTACATACAGAAACACAGACATACAGATAGATAGATACTGAAAAAAAACTGTTTTATAAAAAATGGTTAATAAAATTGAAGCTCACTACTTTATGAATTTTTTTTTTCTTTTCGGATACGAAAACATGAACGTAGTGCGTAAGTATTTTTTTTTGCAATTCAATTTGTTTCTAATATAATGAAACTCATTTCCAAATAATTTAATACAAATAATAATAATATAATTATAATTAATAGATAGATAGATAGATAGATAGATAGATAGATAGATAGATAGATAGATAGATAGATAGATAGATAGATAGATAGATAGATAGATAGATATGTGTCCGGTTATATATATATATATATATATATATACTTGACGGCTGTGTTTAGGGAGCGAGGTTGTACGTGAGAAGATCTACGTGTAGTATGTAACAGCGGTGTATTACTGGTTGTTTGATGTATCTCACTGGGGAGACCCTCAGTAGTTGAGCTGTTTGATGTATCTCACTGGGGATACCTGCGGTAGTTGAGCTGTTTGATGTATCTCACTGGGGATACCTGCAGTAGTTGAGCTGTTTGATGTATCTCACTGAGAGATCTGCAGTAGGTGAGCTGTTTGATGTATCTCACTGGTGAGACCCTCAGTAGTTGAGCTGTTTGATGTATCTCACTGGGGATACCTGCAGTAGTTGAGCTGTTTGATGTATCACACTAGGAGATCTGCAGTAGTTGAGCTGTTTGATTTATCTCACTGGGGAGATCCTCAGTAGTTGAGCTGTTTGATGTATTTCACTGGGGAGACCTGCAGTAAGTGAGCTGTTTGATGTATCTCACTGGAGAGACCTGCAGTAGTTGAGCTGTTTGATGTATCTCACTGGGGAGACCTGCAGTAGTTGAGCTGTGTGACAAGAGCCTCACTCTCACGACGCTTCGCTCACACCAGAGAAAGAAAGACACGCAGGAACGTCTTGTCAGGGACCATCAGTTTATTGCCTGATCTAGATGTCCCAGATGCTGACTCGGTCTCAGGATGTTGGCAGGTTATGACATTATACTGTACAAAGCAACAAATGAAGAAACAATCAATGACAAGGCGAGAAGCACTGGGAAACAAAATTAATCAGCTTTCAGTGCCATTAAGGCTCATTGTTGCAGATAATGTTCGCACCTATTCCTCTCTGTTCCTAATGTTCTCTCTGCAGTTTCTCTGTACATCTGTTTCTTTTATATTATCTTCTATATTGTCTTTCCATTTCTGTCTTGTTCTACCTCTTTGTCTTGTTTCTCTCATCTCTTATGCATACATAATTATCGATCAGTTATAATCAGCTATATTCAATGATGGCATGCAGTTGAACAGAAAAAGAGAAAAAAAAAACTGAAAACGTGAAAAATGTCTTATTTAAAACAAGCAATAAGAAACAAAGGTTGTTAAAACAAACAATAAGAAAGCAAGTTATTATAAACAACAATAAGAAACAAAGTTCTTATTAACAAACAATAAGAAACAATGTTCTTATAAACAAACAATAACAAACAAAGCTTTTTTAACCACAATCCCTAACGTCAATACATAAACCTACACGAACTCCACCAATTCCCAAACCAGCATCTTCCTTCACCTTTCTACATACTACATCCATTCTTTTGTAGTAGCATCTTTCTGTGGCTTGTATGGCATCAAATAAAACAAAGTGAGTCTTGTACAGTGAAGGCACACATTAACTGTAGGTGATACAGCAAACAAAAATAACAAATACTTGACTGCAAAACGTTACTTTGTTAAGAGCTTAGTAACATCATTCAACCCAGGTAAGGAAAACTCCGCAGTTCACACATCAACAAAGGGAGGTAACATGGATGTCAAAGGCATCAACAGTCCAATCAATCAACCATCAGCACTATAGAAAAACGTTGATGTAGACAACAAGCAAAGTCAGCAGTAAGCAAAATCATTCAACAAACTTTAATATGAGAAAGCAATGAGGACGGAATCCTGGTAAATGAGAGAAGATGAATTATACTTCCAAACAGTTTTTTGTTGTCGGTGCTTTGGTTTTTAGGTCTATTCCTGGGGTTATGTGGGGGGACTGATTCAGAAAATTGTAGTTTCTTAGATATGGTGGCATCAGCTCTAGTTTCTTAGATATGGTTGGCATCAGCTCTAGTTTCTTAGAGATGGCTGAATTTATAAAAGTTTAGTCCGCTCTTTAAGGAATCTGTTCTTCAGAACTGGGTTGTCATAACAAGCTCCCTTATTGGAATGGGAAATGTACGTATTTAATTTACCCACATATTTTGTGTACATTGATATTTTGTTTCACAGCTCTTCGTCTACTTCCTTTCCTATAATGCAGACTGGCATAAAAATGTATCCCTCAAGTGACAAAATCGCTTGCGTTCTGTTTTATTACATAATTATGAAAAATATTAAGACGGTAGACCGTGGTTCTCATAGATTATATATATTTGTATTTCAAAGAACAGAAGCCATCGTTCAAAGTCTACAAGCTAACTGCCCTGCAAAACTAAACCCACTGTACAGTGTAAGGTAACCGAAATTCAAGCTCGCTATAGAGTGTCAACGTAGACAATAACAATATAATAATACACAAAGCATCCCGACGAATTTGACTTCGCCACAGGAATGTACTTATCTTATCTTATATCTTATCTTATCTTTTCTACATCTTATCTACATCTTATCTTATCTTATACAGGAATGTACATATACCCAAAATATTACATACTAACCTTACATCGGGAATTCATCCAAATCTAAAAACTCTACGCAGCAACATGTCTAACAATCTCTCATATGTGTCCTGAAAAGGTCAACCCACACATAAATTCGTACATTCCAACAACGCTACAAATCCAAACATCTTAAGCTGACACAAAACCCTGGACGAATAACTAACGTGTCTGCTCTCTCGCACGGTTCCTGACCTTTCGTCCTATCAAATCCCTAAATTCTCATGAATCACACATTGTTCCGCAATCATAACACAGCCAATCATAATACGGACTTTCTGTAAGTCCGAGACTAAACGAGCAAGGATATTAGCTCTGTAATAGAGAGTGACATCGTACAGAAAACCTTGTTATGTCCCCTACACTGTTACACCTCGCCAGATCATTATCAGACAAAATCCGTCAGACTAAAGTAACAGTTCTGAAATGAAATATTAATCTCTTCCCTTCATTGGGACCCGCATCCAGTTACAAAACACTGCTCATAGGGACCAGGTCAGTAATTTCAGATTATTGAACACAATACTGCTATCTTGTTGCCTACTCCTATTATATCAAATTATCGTCATATCCTAGTATGTTCGTTCTGTCATTTAAGATTTGATCTATTTCTATTGTTCTTATATTTTAAGGACCAGAATGAACAGTACTGGAGACAGGCCATATCATTACTTCATAACTTCTCGTATTTAGAATGAATCTGATTTCCTTCTTTTATATATCACCTTGTTTTCTCTATCTTCTATACATATTTTTATTATGTCTCTGAGCTTTTCGGTATTTCAAATTCCTTCACTATATTTCATAGGCTAGTTCTGTGGATGCCATTGTATGCCTTTATGAAATCTAGTAATACGTCAGAGCCTGCTACCTTGTTGTTTCCAAGCTGCCGTACAGCTATTATAATTTCTTCCATGCTGGGTCAGCTATTCGCCTATAGACAACCAAGCCACATCTATTGTACCACCAGTCTAAGTCGCCTATAAACAACCAAACCGCATCTACTATGCCATCAGTCTAACTCGCCTATAAACAACCAAACCGCATCTACTATGCCATCAGTCTAACTCGCCTATAGACAACCACTCCACATTTGCTGTGCCACCAGTCAATCTCGTCTATAAACAAGCAAGCCACATCTACATTATCACCGATCTATCTCACCTATAGACAACCAAGCCACATCTACTGCACCATCAGTCTACATCGCTTACAGGCAACCAAACTACATCTACTCTTTGTGCTTTCGGCACTGAACCGTCCTTGAAAATGGCTGAGTCACGTGGTTGAGTGTGAGTGAAAACAACGGTTCAAAAGCTTCATAGTTCCAAAATAAGACTCCAGCGTCATTGTATTAGGACAGCCTCGTATATGCCCCGCCGCGTGCCGCAGCCTCCATCCAAGAGTGTGTGAGGGTACACGAGCTCCAGAATTACAAACTAAGTCCTGTCTCCCGTCCATTCTCTACATTCTCTATCAAGCTCGGAGACTAAGTCCTGTCTTCCGTCCATTCTCTACATTCTCTACATTCTCTGTTAAGCTCGGAAACTAAGTCCTATCTCCCGTCCATTCTCTGTCAAGCTCGGAGGATACGTCCTGTCTCCCATTTATTCTCAACATTCTCTACATTCTCTGCCAAGCTCGGAGAATAAGTCCTGTCTACCGTTTATTCTCTAAATTCTCTGTCAAGCTCGGAGAATAAGTCCTTTCTCTAGTCCATTCTCTACATTCTCTGTTAAGGTCGGAGATTAAGTCTTGTCTCCTCTATATTCTCTACATTCTCTTCTCTGTCAAGCTCGGAGACTAAGTCATATATCATGCCAATTCCCTACATTCTCTACATTCTCTGTCAAACTCGTAGGCTAAGTCCTGTCTCCATTCCATTCTCTACATTGTATGTTAAGCTCGGAGACTAAGTCCTATCTGCTGTCCATTCTCTACATTCTCTACATTGTCACACTCGGAGATTAAGTACTGTCTCCCATCTCTTCTCTACATTCTGTAAATTCTCTTTCGAGCTCGAAGACTATGTCCTGTCTCTCATCCATTCTCTACATTCTCTGCATTTTCTGTCAAGCTCGGCGATTAAATCCTGTCTCCAGTCCATTCTCTACATTCTCTGTCAAGCTCGAATACTACATCATGTCTCCCGTCCATTCTCTACATTCTCTACATTCTCTATCAATCTCGTAGAATATCTCCTGTCTTTTCTCTACATTCTCTGTCAAGGTCGGAGACTAAGTCTTGTCTTCCGTCCATTCTCTACATTCTCTGTAGTTGTCTCATGTTGTCACTATTGATAGCTTTTAGCATCTCGGCTGTTATTTCATCTTCACCTGCAGCTTTGTTGTTAGCCATTAAATTCACTGCTGTTTCAATTTCATGCAATTTAATTTCATCTAGGTTGACATTTAGTTGTGTGGCTGGTAAGTCAGTTTCAAGGTTTAACAATTCTTTTAGGTGTGGTCGATTGAGTATTTCTTGGAAGTGTTCAGCCCATCTTTGCTTTTGGTCTTTATTTGATGTTAATAGTGTTCCAGTTCCTTAATTGGTCTTTCTTTAGATGTAATAGTACCTGTTAGCCTCTTTTGTATGTTATATAAAGTTTTGCTGTCTCCTGTTTTTGCTGCTTTTTCTGCCTCTTTCGCCATATTGTCTATGTATATTGTCTATGAATCATAATACAGCCAATCATAATACAGCCAATCATAATACAGCCAATCATAACACAGCCAATCATAATACGGACTTTCTGTAAGTCGGAGACTAAACGAGCAAGGATATTAGCTCTATAATAGAGAGTGACACCGTTCAGAAAACCTTGTTATGTCCCCTACACTGTTACACCTCGCCAGATCATTATCAGACAAAATCCGTCAGACTAAAGTAACAGTTCTGAGATGAAATATTAATCTCTTCCCTTCATTGGGACCTGCATCCAGTTACAAAACACTGGTCATAGGGACCACGTCAGTAATTTCAGATTATTGAACACAATACTGCTATCTTGTTGCCTACTCCTATTATATCAAATTATCGTCATATCCTAGTATGTTCGTTCTGTCATCTAAGATTTGATCTATTTCTATTGTTCTTATTTTTTTAAGGACCAGAATGAACAGTACTGGAGACAGGCCATATCGTTACTTCAGAACTTCTCGTATTTAGAATGAATCTGAGTTCCTTCTTTTATATATCACCTTGTTTTCTCTATCTTCTATACATATTTTTATTATGTCTCTGAGCTTTTCGATATTTCAAATTCCGTCACTATATTTCATAGGCTAGTTCTGTGGATGCCATTGTATGCCTTTATGAAATCTATTAATACGTCAGAGCCTGCTACCTTGTTGTTTCCAAGCTGCCGTACAGCCATTATAATTTCTTCCATGCTGGGCCAGCTATTCGCCTATAGACAACCAAGCCACATCTATTGTACCACCAGTCTACCTCGCCTATAGACAACCAAGCCACATCTACTGTACCATCAGTCTAACTCGGGTATAAACAACCAAACCGCATCTACTATGCCATCAGTCTAACTCGCCTATAAACAACCACTCCACATTTGCTGTGCCACCAGTCAATCTCGTCTATAAACAAGCAAGCCACATCTACTGTATCACCGATCTATCTCGCCTATAGACAACCAAGCCACATCTACTGCACCATCAGTCTACATCGCTTACAGGCAACCAAACTACATCTACTCTTTGTGCTTTCGGCACTGAACCGTCCTTGAAAATGGCTGAGTCACGTGGTTGAGTGTGAGTGAAAACAACGGTTCAAAAGCTTCATAGTTCCAAAATAAGACTCCAGCGTCATTGTATTAGGACAGCCTCGTATATGCCCCGCCGCGTGCCGCAGCCTCCATCCAAGAGTGTGTGAGGGTACACGAGCTCCAGAATTACAAACTAAGTCCTGTCTCCCGTCCATTCTCTACATTCTCTATCAAGCTCGGAGACTAAGTCCTGTCTTCCGTCCATTCTCTACATTCTCTACATTCTCTGTTAAGCTCGGAAACTAAGTCCTATCTCCCGTCCATTCTCTGTCAAGCTCGGAGGATACGTCCTGTCTCCCATTTATTCTCAACATTCTCTACATTCTCTGCCAAGCTCGGAGAATAAGTCCTGTCTACCGTTTATTCTCTAAATTCTCTGTCAAGCTCGGAGAATAAGTCCTGTCTCCCGTCCATTCTCTACATTCTCTATCAAGCTCGGAGACTAAGTCCTGTCTTCCGTCCATTCTCTACATTCTCTACATTCTCTGTTAAGCTCGGAAACTAAGTCCTATCTCCCGTCCATTCTCTGTCAAGCTCGGAGGATACGTCCTGTCTCCCATTTATTCTCAACATTCTCTACATTCTCTGCCAAGCTCGGAGAATAAGTCCTGTCTACCGTTTATTCTCTAAATTCTCTGTCAAGCTCGGAGAATAAGTCCTTTCTCTAGTCCATTCTCTACATTCTCTGTTAAGGTCGGAGATTAAGTCTTGTCTCCTCTATATTCTCTACATTCTCTTCTCTGTCAAGCTCGGAGACTAAGTCATATATCATGCCAATTCCCTACATTCTCTACATTCTCTGTCAAACTCGTAGGCTAAGTCCTGTCTCCATTCCATTCTCTACATTGTATGTTAAGCTCGGAGACTAAGTCCTATCTGCTGTCCATTCTCTACATTCTCTACATTGTCACACTCGGAGATTAAGTACTGTCTCCCATCTCTTCTCTACATTCTGTAAATTCTCTTTCGAGCTCGAAGACTATGTCCTGTCTCTCATCCATTCTCTACATTCTCTGCATTTTCTGTCAAGCTCGGCGATTAAATCCTGTCTCCAGTCCATTCTCTACATTCTCTGTCAAGCTCGAATACTACATCATGTCTCCCGTCCATTCTCTACATTCTCTACATTCTCTATCAATCTCGTAGAATATCTCCTGTCTTTTCTCTACATTCTCTGTCAAGGTCGGAGACTAAGTCTTGTCTTCCGTCCATTCTCTACATTCTCTACATTCTCTGTCAAACTCGGAGAATAAGTCATGTCTCCTGCCCATCTCTACATTATCTGTCAAGCTTGGAGGCTAAGTCATGTCTCCTATCCATTCTTTACACTCTCTACATTCTCTGTCAAGCTCGGGAACTAAGTCCTATGTCCCCTACACTGTTACACCTCGCCAGATCATTATCAGACAAAATCCGTCAGACTAAAGTAACAGTTCTGAGATGAAATATTAATCTCTTCCCTTCATTGGGACCTGCATCCAGTTACAAAACACTGGTCATAGGGACCACGTCAGTAATTTCAGATTATTGAACACAATACTGCTATCTTGTTGCCTACTCCTATTATATCAAATTATCGTCATATCCTAGTATGTTCGTTCTGTCATCTAAGATTTGATCTATTTCTATTGTTCTTATTTTTTTAAGGACCAGAATGAACAGTACTGGAGACAGGCCATATCGTTACTTCAGAACTTCTCGTATTTAGAATGAATCTGAGTTCCTTCTTTTATATATCACCTTGTTTTCTCTATCTTCTATACATATTTTTATTATGTCTCTGAGCTTTTCGATATTTCAAATTCCGTCACTATATTTCATAGGCTAGTTCTGTGGATGCCATTGTATGCCTTTATGAAATCTATTAATACGTCAGAGCCTGCTACCTTGTTGTTTCCAAGCTGCCGTACAGCCATTATAATTTCTTCCATGCTGGGCCAGCTATTCGCCTATAGACAACCAAGCCACATCTATTGTACCACCAGTCTACCTCGCCTATAGACAACCAAGCCACATCTACTGTACCATCAGTCTAACTCGGGTATAAACAACCAAACCGCATCTACTATGCCATCAGTCTAACTCGCCTATAAACAACCACTCCACATTTGCTGTGCCACCAGTCAATCTCGTCTATAAACAAGCAAGCCACATCTACTGTATCACCGATCTATCTCGCCTATAGACAACCAAGCCACATCTACTGCACTATCAGTCTACATCGCTTACAGACAACCAAACCACATCTACTCTTTGTGCTTTCGGCACTGAACCGTCCTTGAAAATGGCTGAGTCACGTGGTTGAGTATGAGTGAAAAAAAAGGTTCAAAAGCTTCATAGTTCCAAAATAAGACTCCAGCGTCATTGTATTAGGACAGCCTCGTATATGCCCCGCCGCGTGCCGCAGTCTCCATCCAAGAGTGTGTGAGGGTACACGAGCTCCAGAATTACAAACTAAGTCCTTTCTCCCGTCCATTCTCTACATTCTCTATCAAGCTCGGAGACTAAGTCCTGTCTTCCGTCCACTCTCTACATTCTCTGTTAAGCTCGGAAACTAAGTCATATCTCCCGTCCATTCTCTGTCACGCTCGGAGGATAAGTCCTGTCTCCCATTTATTCTCTACATTCTCTACATTCTCTGCCAAGCTCGGAGAATAAGTCCTGTCTACCGTTTATTCTCTACATTCTCTGTCAAGCTCGGAGAATAACTCCTTTCTCTAGTCCATTCTCTACATTCTCTGTTAAGGTCGGAGATTAAGTCTTGTCTCCTCTATATTCTCTACATTCTCTTCTCTGTCAAGCTCGGAGACTAAGTCATATATCATGTCAATTCCCTACATTCTCTACATTCTCTACATTATCTGTCAAACTCGTAGGCTAAGTCCTGTCTCCATTCCATTCTCTACATTGTATGTTAAGCTCGGAGACTAAGTCCTATCTGCTGTCCATTCTCTACATTCTCTACATTGTCACACTCGGAGATTAAGTACTGTCTCCCATCTCTTCTCTACATTCTGTAAATTCTCTTTCAAGCTCGACGACTATGTCCTGTCTCTCATTCATTCTCTACATTCTCTGCATTCTCTGTCAAGCTTGGTGATTAAATCCTGTCTCCAGTCCATTCTTTACATTCTCTGTCAGGCTCGAAGACTACATCATGTCTCCCGTCCATTCTCTACATTCTCTATTAATCTCGTAGAATATCTCCTATCTTTTCTCTACATTCTCTGTCAAGGTCGGAGACTAAGTCATGTCTTCCGTCCATTCTCTACATTCTCTGTCAAGCTCGGAGAATAAGTCATGTCTCCTGCCCATCTCTACATTATCTGTCAAGCTTGGAGGCTAAGTCCTGTCTCCTATCCATTCTTTACATTCTCTGTCAAGCTCGTAGACTATGTCTTGTCTCCTTTCCATTCTCTACATTATGTGTCAAGCTCTGAGACTAAGTCCTGTCTCCCGTACATTCTCTACATTCTCTGTGAAGCTCGGAGACTAATACCTGTCTCCAGTCCATTCTCTACATTCTCTGTCAAGCTCAGAGACTAATTAATGTCCTGTCCATTCTCTACATTCTCTATCAACCTCGGAGACTAAGGTCTCCTCCTGTCCATTCTCTAAATTATCTGTCAAGCTCGGAAACTAAGACCTGCCTCCAGTCCATTCTCTACATTCTATGTCAAGTTCGGAGACTAATTCATGTCTCCTTTCCATTCTCTACATTCTCTGTCACGCTGGGAGACTAAGTATTTCAATTCATAGGAAGCAAAGATATAGTACATTTGATTAAAAAATATACACCTAACGCGGGGCGTGGTTACTGTTATCTGACCAGAGTTTTGAGAAATAATATAACTTTTCTTCACTAAAAATATCAGTACTTCTTTTTAGCACACTTGTTTTAACTGTTGTTAGTTTACTAGTCACTCCATCGCTTAAAGTTTAAGTATAATTAATATACTATTTCCATAATTGTGTACGAAACTGTGTTTTTATTTATATTATTCATTACAGTTTCCAATACTGTTAATATAATAAATATGTGACTATGGATTAATGGATAAGATGTATGGATGGGATGGATGGATGGATGGATGGATGGATGGATGGATGAATGGATGGATCGATGGATGGATGGATAGATGGATGGATGGAAGAGCAGAAGGATGAATAAATAGAAAGAGTGATGGGTGATTTCTTTTAAGACTATAAAGCTGGTTTGACAGATACATGTATATAAATATGGGAAAAGGTTGGACAGTCGAGACGAAGAAATGCACAGACAGACAGAAGGATAGATAGACAGAAAGACAAACAGATAAGATAGATAGACAGATAGATAGATCGATAGATAGATAGATAGATAGATAGATAGATAGATAGATAGGCAGATACATAGATAGATAGATAGATAGATAGATATATAGATAGATAGATAGAAATAAAAGCATATATACATGCAAATACACGTAGGGACACAATACATCCAGATATTTACATAAATATATATATAAATATATATATATATATACAATCGTAGACAAACATAAATACGTTTGTAGGTGCATATATATATATATATATATATATATATATATATAAGCATGCATATACACATTACATATAGAATCATACATGCATACATGACTGCGTTAATATGCATACATATACAATTACATACATGCATGTTTGCATGCATACATACACACATGCATATATACATAAATGCATACATATATACATACACACATACATACATACACACATACATACATCCATACATTCATACATACATATATACATACATACGTACATACATACATACCATAGGTATATGCACACATACATACATATGCAAATACATAAGTTTACTAGATAGAACTATTTGAAATAGTGGATGACAACTCACTACCAAAAATAGCACTAACATGGACACCACAGGGGAGCAGAAGTAAGGGTAGACCAAAAGAGACATGGAGAAGAACAACAGAAAGGATGTTGAGCAATAGAGGGCTCACCTGGGCAAAAGCAGAAAAAAAGGCGAAAGACAGGCATTTGTGGAAAACCCTTGCGGAAGCCCCATGTGCCCTGGGCACTTAAGGTTCAGAGAGAGAGAGAGATGAATTCTGGGTGAATAACAAAATATCTGACCAGTCTCCCATTTCAGGAAGTGTAGCCACACAAAAGGGACACCGAATTTTCTCTTTTCTTTTTAGTTTCCCACCAAGGATCATTTTAGAACTAACAAATCAGTCAAATGCTGGCTACCCAAGAACATTTAGCCCTTCCAAATCAATGAAATCATGATTGCACAAGATCACTTAGCCCTTCCAAATCAATGAAATCATGATTGCACAAGATCACTTAGCCCTTCCAAATAAGACAAATACTGGCTACCCAGGATCACTTGACCCTTCCAAATAAGACAAATACTGGCTACCCAGGATCACTTGACCCTTCCAAACCGGTCAAAAGACGGCTACCCAAGAATTCATTACATTTTAAGCTTTAAAGACCGAGGAAAAAATCAGAATAATTACGAACACAAGAGAAACAAAATTAGAATCATAAAATGGTCGCTCAGGAAAACAAACTAAATGAACTTTGTGCTAAAGTAATATATATCACGTGTATTCAAAGAACAAAAAACGATACAACGATTTCAGATACGGAATTTACATCAAACGCACACAACCACAAACAAAAAGGCACAAGTAGTTAATATATAACAATATCACAACATGCAAATAATCACCAAGATATTTTTTTTAGCTTGGTATCTTCAGTAGACACGACTCTGTATCACAATGCTTTTCTTTTTGGTAGCATTATCATCTTAACAACATTTCAAAATCTTTGACCTCATAAAAGAAAAGAAAAAATAACTTACAGCTTTCATGATCAACAACAATTAGAAGGTAAATCTTTTCGTGCACCCACCATTTAACGCATGATATATGCACCAAGTGAAACATAATGAACTTATTAAAATGCTAGAAAACAACAATATAGAAAGACCTGAGGAATATAAAACATCTATACTGGCAGCAAGTAGCAGCAATTCGAGTTGAAAATAGAACTGGAAAATATCAACCTATAAAACAAGGGATGAGACAAGGATGTGTACTATCTCCAGACCTTTTTTCTCTGTCAAGCTCGGAGAATAAGTCATGTCTCCTGCCCATCTCTACATTATCTGTCAAGCTTGGAGGCTAAGTCCTGTCTCCTATCCATTCTTTACATTCTCTGTCAAGCTCGTAGACTATGTCTTGTCTCCTTTCCATTCTCTACATTATGTGTCAAGCTCTGAGACTAAGTCCTGTCTCCCGTACATTCTCTACATTCTCTGTGAAGCTCGGAGACTAATACCTGTCTCCAGTCCATTCTCTACATTCTCTGTCAAGCTCAGAGACTAATTAATGTCCTGTCCATTCTCTACATTCTCTATCAACCTCGGAGACTAAGGTCTCCTCCTGTCCATTCTCTAAATTATCTGTCAAGCTCGGAAACTAAGACCTGCCTCCAGTCCATTCTCTACATTCTATGTCAAGTTCGGAGACTAATTCATGTCTCCTTTCCATTCTCTACATTCTCTGTCACGCTGGGAGACTAATGCATGTCTCCTGTCCATTCTTTACATTCTCTGTCAAGCTCGTAGACTATGTCTTGTCTCCTTTCCATTCTCTACATTCTCTACATTCTGTATCAAGCTCTGAGACTAAGTCCTGTCTCTCGTCCATTCTCTACATTCTCTGTGAAGCTCGGAGACTAATACCTATCTCTTGTTTATTCTCTACATTCTCTACATTCTCTGTGAAACTCGGAGACTAATACATGTTTCCAGTCCATTCTCTACATTCTCTGTCAAGCTAGGAGACTAAGTCCTGTCTCTTGTTTATTCTCTACATTCTCTACATTTTCTGTGAAGCTCGGAGACTAATACCTGTCTCCAGTCCATTCTCTACATTCTCTGTCAAGCTAGGAGACTAAGTCCTGTCTCTTGTTTATTCTCTACATTCTCTACATTCTCTAACAAGCTCGAGACGATAACTCTGGTGAGACTGTTGTTGGTATCCACTCAGCTCCTTTTGTTACATCCCCCACAGCACTCACGTTTAATTCGACAACCTTTCATTATTGCCAGTGATTTATGCCGGGGATGAGCGGTGTTGGTGAGCACAGTGAGATAAGCTTTGACCTGTTCAACTTTGTGTCTAATCCCCATGTCAGGCAGGCACGGGAGATAACTCATGGTCAAAGTCTGAGTATCTCTTGTGTAACCTAGGACAGTCCACAAAGTCTGAGTATCTCTTGTGTAACCTAGGACAGTCCACAAAGTCTGAGTATCTCTTGTGTAACCTAAGACGTTGGAAATTACTTCACCATTGTATATATTATCCTTTGTCCTATCTATATGCCACAACATCAATACAGCTGGTAAGTATTTCAATTCATAGGAAGCAAAGATATAGTACATTTGATTAAAAAATATACACCTAACGCGGGGCGTGGTTACTGTTATCTGACCAGAGTTTTGAGAAATAATATAACTTTTCTTCACTAAAAATATCAGTACTTCTTTTTAGCACACTTGTTTTAACTGTTGTTAGTTTACTAGTCACTCCATCGCTTAAAGTTTAAGTATAATTAATATACTATTTCCATAATTGTGTACGAAACTGTGTTTTTATTTATATTATTCATTACAGTTTCCAATACTGTTAATATAATAAATATGTGACTATGGATTAATGGATAAGATGTATGGATGGGATGGATGGATGGATGGATGGATGGATGGATGGATGAATGGATGGATCGATGGATGGATGGATAGATGGATGGATGGAAGAGCAGAAGGATGAATAAATAGAAAGAGTGATGGGTGATTTCTTTTAAGACTATAAAGCTGGTTTGACAGATACATGTATATAAATATGGGAAAAGGTTGGACAGTCGAGACGAAGAAATGCACAGACAGACAGAAGGATAGATAGACAGAAAGACAAACAGATAAGATAGATAGACAGATAGATAGATCGATAGATAGATAGATAGATAGATAGATAGATAGATAGATAGGCAGATACATAGATAGATAGATAGATAGATAGATATATAGATAGATAGATAGAAATAAAAGCATATATACATGCAAATACACGTAGGGACACAATACATCCAGATATTTACATAAATATATATATAAATATATATATATATATACAATCGTAGACAAACATAAATACGTTTGTAGGTGCATATATATATATATATATATATATATATATATATATATATATAAGCATGCATATACACATTACATATAGAATCATACATGCATACATGACTGCGTTAATATGCATACATATACAATTACATACATGCATGTTTGCATGCATACATACATACATGCATACATACATACATGCATACATACATACATACACACATACATACATACACACATACATACATCCATACATTCATACATACATATATACATACATACGTACATACATACATACCATAGGTATATGCACACATACATACATATGCAAATACATAAGTTTACTAGATAGAACTATTTGAAATAGTGGATGACAACTCACTACCAAAAATAGCACTAACATGGACACCACAGGGGAGCAGAAGTAAGGGTAGACCAAAAGAGACATGGAGAAGAACAACAGAAAGGATGTTGAGCAATAGAGGGCTCACCTGGGCAAAAGCAGAAAAAAAGGCGAAAGACAGGCATTTGTGGAAAACCCTTGCGGAAGCCCCATGTGCCCTGGGCACTTAAGGTTCAGAGAGAGAGAGATGAATTCTGGGTGAATAACAAAATATCTGACCAGTCTCCCATTTCAGGAAGTGTAGCCACACAAAAGGGACACCGAATTTTCTCTTTTCTTTTTAGTTTCCCACCAAGGATCATTTTAGAACTAACAAATCAGTCAAATGCTGGCTACCCAAGAACATTTAGCCCTTCCAAATCAATGAAATCATGATTGCACAAGATCACTTAGCCCTTCCAAATCAATGAAATCATGATTGCACAAGATCACTTAGCCCTTCCAAATAAGACAAATACTGGCTACCCAGGATCACTTGACCCTTCCAAATAAGACAAATACTGGCTACCCAGGATCACTTGACCCTTCCAAACCGGTCAAAAGACGGCTACCCAAGAATTCATTACATTTTAAGCTTTAAAGACCGAGGAAAAAATCAGAATAATTACGAACACAAGAGAAACAAAATTAGAATCATAAAATGGTCGCTCAGGAAAACAAACTAAATGAACTTTGTGCTAAAGTAATATATATCACGTGTATTCAAAGAACAAAAAACGATACAACGATTTCAGATACGGAATTTACATCAAACGCACACAACCACAAACAAAAAGGCACAAGTAGTTAATATATAACAATATCACAACATGCAAATAATCACCAAGATATTGTTATAAGACGTTGGAAATTACTTCACCATTGTATATATTATCATTTTTCCTATCTATATGCCACAACATCAATACAGCTGGTAAGTATTTCAATTCATAGAAAGCAAAGATATAGTACATTTGATTAAAAATATTCACCTAACGCGGGGCGTGGTTACTGTTATCTGACCAGAGTTTTGAGAAATAATATAACTTTTCTTCACTAAAAATATCAGTACTTCTTTTTAGCACACTTGTTTTAACTGTTGTTAGTTTACTAGTCACTCCATCGCTTAAAGTTTAAGTATAATTAATATACTATTTCCATAATTGTGTACGAAACTGTGTTTTTATTCATATTCTTCATTACAGTTTCCAATACTGTTACTATAATAAATATGTGACTATGGATTAATGGATAAGGTAGATAGAGGTGTATGGTGCAGTTTTACAAAGTGAGGGTAGAAGTGAGCAAGGTGAGAAAAAAACGAATATAAAGTATGAGAATGTATAAATGAAAAACATACAACATCCGATATTTCGGCGTGAGCCTTATTCGAGGATACATGCAAAAAAATACAAACATATATAACTTATCTGAAGCGTCTTGCTCTCAGTAAAGCGGAAATGTGTGTGGAAGAAGGAGCAGGAGGAAAGGAAAAAAAAACCGTTGCCTACAGACAAAAGATTCCCGATATAGCCAATCATAGCGAAGAAGCGGAGAGAGAGAGGAGGAGAACAAGTGGGAGAAAGGGGTTGGGGGAAGGCAATAGAAACATGATAGCCGCTAGAGGTGTGGTGGGGGGGGGGGAGGGGAGAGAAAAGAGGACGCGAGAGATAATGAATGAAGAACTTAAACACCTACAGGGAGGAAATGTAAAACGGGTGAGTGGGACAAGACCAATATGTTGGCAGAGAAGGAAATAGGATGGTGGTAGGGAGGGGTAGCATAGAGAAAGAAAGTAGAGTATAAAAAAGGCCAGTGGAAAAATAAAGAAGTTACAGAAAGCTGAAGACATTGTTAATTCCATCTGGGTGGAGACAGCCAGTCTGGAAAATAAGGCGCTGTTCTAGGACCCTCCGAGATCGTACATCTGGGGAACAAGAGCGGATCGCACTAACCGAAATGTCCTGTTTGCCCCTGTGGTTACCAAGGCAAAAATGTTTAGCCACAGGTGTCCAGGCCCTCTTAGAAATATCATTGAGATGCTGGCGAAATCGATCTCCTAACCGTAAGCCAGTTTCCCCTATGTACTTCAAACCGCAACGTTTGCACATGATAACATAAATGACATTTCGTGAAGTGCAGGTGAAACCCTCCTGTACTGATAACGTGGATTTAGGGAAAGAGATCTGGCTGGCCTCGACAAAAAACGGACAAGTGTTGCATCTACGGCGTCCACAACGTCTGGTACCATAAAAAGTATCATATGTCTTAAGATAACTACGAATTAAAAGGTCCCTGAGGTTTTTGTCTCGTCTGTAAGCCAACAATGGGGGTTCCCCAAAAAGTTCACGTGTCTCAGGCTCGGTCTGGAGGAGATGGAGATGGCGAAACAGCATGTTTTTAACTGCCAAGCTATGAGGGTGGTACGTGAGTACTAGTTTAACTCTGTCCAAGCTACAGTGCGGTTTAGGGGTGAGGGCTTGTTGGATTAATGGATAAGATGGATGGATAGGATGGATGGATGGATGGATGGATGAATGGATGGATCGATGGATGAATGGATGGATAGATGGATGGATGGAAGAGCAGAAGGATGAATAAATAGAAAGAGTGATGGGTGATTTCTTTTAAGACTATATAGCTGGTTAGACAGATACATGTATATAAATATGGGAAAAAGTAGGACAGTCTAGACGAAGAAATGCACAGACAGACAGAAGGATAGATAGACAGAAGGACAAACAGATAAGATAGATAGATAGATAGATAGATAGATAGATAGATAGATATAAAAGCATATATACATGCAAATACACGTAGGGACACAATACATCCACATATTTACATAAACACAGACATATATATATATATATATATATATATATACAATCGTAGACAAACATAAATACGTTTGTAGGTGCATATATATATATATATATATATATATATATATATATATATATATATATATAAGCATGCATATACACATTACATATAAAATCATACATGCATACATGACTGCGTTAATATGCATACATATACAATTACATACATGCATGTTTGCATGCATACATACACAAATGCATACATATATACATACGCACATACATACATACAAACATACATACATAAATACATACATACATACATACACACATACATACATACATACACATATACATACATATATACATACATACTTACATACATACATACATACGTACATGCACACATACATACATATGCAAATACATAAGTTTACTAGATAGAACTATTTGAAATAGTGGATGTTTCTCCAGGGATAGATGAATGCTGGGTGAATAACAAAATATCTGACAAGTCTCCCATTTCAGGAAGTGTAGCCACACAAAATGGACACCGAATTTTCTCTTTTCTTTTTAGTTTCCCACCAAGGATCATTTAGAACTAACAAATCAGTCAAATGCCGGCTACCCAAGAACATTTAGCCCTTCCAAATCAATGAAATCATGATTGCACAAGATCACTTAGCCCTTCCAAATAAGACAAATACTGGTTACCTAGGATCACTTGACCCTTCCAAACCGGTCAAAAGACGGCTACCCAAGAATTCATTACATTGTAAGCTTTAAAGACCGAGGAAAAAATCAGAATTATTACGAACACAAGAGAAACAAAACTACAATCATAAAATGGTCGCTCAGGAAAACAAACTAAATGAACTTTGTGCTAAAGTAATATATATCACGTGTATTCAAAGAACAAAAAACGATACAACAATTTCAGATACGGAATTTACATCAAACGCACACGACCACAAACAAAAAGGCACAAGTAGTTAATATATAACAATATCACAACATGCAAATAATCACCAATATATTTTTCTTAGCTTGGTATCTTCAGTAGACACGACTCTGTATCACAATGCTTTTCTTGTTGGTAGCATTATCATCTTAACAACATTTCAAAATCTTTGACCTCATAAAAGAAAAGAAAAAATAACTTACTCACAGCTTTCATGATCAACAACAATTAAAGGTAAATCTTTTCGTGCACCCACCATTTAACGCATGATACATGC
>CM019698.1:46968167-46978722 GCA_009760885.1 Achatina immaculata
AGAAGGTGCCATTGTCAAATATATACTACTTGACAAAAGAAAAGTCAGTGACACATTCAAATATATGCTCCAGGACAAATGTTAAGACGGTGACGCTGTCAAATATATACTACTGGGCAAAAGATAAGTCAGTGACATATTAAAATATATACTACTGGACAGACGATAAATTGGTGTCACCATCAAATATATACTACTGGACACATGTTAAGTCAGAGACACATTCAAATATATTCTACTGTATAAAAGATAAGTCGGGGACTCCTTCAATTGTATATTACGGGACAAAAGTTAAGTCAGTGACACATGAAAACATATACTACAAGACAAAAGATAAGCTTTTTACACCGTTAAATATATACTACTGGATAAAAGTTAAGTCATTGACACCATCAAATATATACTACTAAACAAAGGTTAAGTCGGTCCCACTGTCAAATACATTCTTCTGGACAAAGGTTAAGTCGGTGCCACCATCAAATATATACTTCTTGACAAAAATTAAGTCGGAGACACATTCTAATATATACTACTGGATAAAATGAATTCGGTTACACAGTCAAATATATACCACTGGACAAAGGCTAAGTCCATTACACCGTCAAATATATACCACCGGACACACGTTGAGTAGGAGACACATTCAGATATATACTACTGGTCAAAAGATATGTCAGCGACACATTCAAATATATACTACTGGTCAAGTGATATGTCGGAGACACGTTCAAATATATACTCCTGGGCAAAAGATATGTCGGAGACACATTCAAATATATACTACTGGTCAAAAGATATGTCCGCGACACATTCAAATATATACTACTGGTCAAGTGATATGTCGGAGACACGTTCAAATATATACTCCTGGGCAAAAGATATGTCGGAGACACATTCAAATATATACTACTGGTCAAAAGATATGTCCGCGACACATTCAAATATATACTACAGGACAAAAGTTAAGTCAGTGACACATTCAAATATATGCTCCTGGACAAATGTTAAGACGGTGACGCTGTCAAATATATACTACTGGACAAAAGATAAGCCAGTTACATATGCGAATATATACTACTGGACAAAAGTTAAGTCGGTGACAACGTCAAACATATACTACTAGTCAAATGATATGTCGGAGACACATTGAAACATATACTACTAGTCAAATGATATGTCGGAGACACATTGAAACATATCCTACTAGTCAAATGATATGTCGGAGACACATTGAAATATATAGACAGAGGTTCATTAAATCTTCCTTATTTGTGCTGCACGTGCAAGAGACCTCCTTTGTGAACACTTCTCACCTTCCAATCAATTTTTTAAAGCAGTTTAGGTGTATTTTTGTCATGTGAACAACTCCATGACACCGCGAAGGCTTTTTAGCACCTTTCAGCGTCATCGGGTCACAGCCGTGGTTGAAAGCGGTTTATCTGTCTGTGAAGTTTCAAAGCGTTCGATCGAGGATGTCCCATTTTACCATCCAAAGGCATTTGGAGCGATTTCACGTAACCGCAGGAGTAGAAGATAGGGATCATTCAGGCTGATCTCGTTGCACGAGTAGACAAGGTGACAGATACCTGCAGCTGTCAACACTTCGCAACCAGACAGTAATGTCTTCCACTCTCAGAAACCAGCTAATGAATACGGCAAACGTCAATGTTAGCGGCAGAACAATTCGCAGGTGTTTAAGAGAATCTGGGCTGGCTTCACGACGACCAGCAATAAAAATACATTTGACTCCAGTTCACCGCAGAGCTAGAGTTGCCTGGTGCCGGCAGCACATCCGTTGACGAGGTGCCAATGAGGTAAAATTCTTTTCACGGACGAATCCCACTTCAGCATGTCTTTCAATGATGGTAGAATCCGTGTTTGGAGAAGGCCAGGAGAACAGTTCCATGACGCCACTATCACAGAAGTAGATCGTTACGGAGGGGGATCAATCGTGGTCTGTGGTGGCATCAGTAGAGACTGCAGGACTCCTCTGCATGTCATTCACGGCGCCCTAACTCGCCCAGAGATACTTGAATTAAATTCTGCAACCCATCGTCCAGAATAACTTGCAAGACATGGGTCAGGGGCAATCATACAAGACGATAACGCAAGACCACATCGGGGTCGTTTAGTAGAAGATTTTCTTCAAAAGCAAATGATCATTAGCATCGATTGGCCAACTCGGTAGTCCGTTCTGTCACCTGTTGAGCACATTTCGGATGATCCAGGCAGACAGATTTCGACAAATCATCTTCTGTCTGTTGATGTCACCCAACTGACCCTTTTCCTTCAACACGAGTGGCAGGCCATTCCACAGAATGTCCTAACAACCCTGGTTAACTCGATGAGGCAACGGTGCGTCGAATGTCTGGCTGCGAACTGTTGCCACAAGCGATACTGACATGTTTGTTGTTTGAAGACCATTCGTGTGAATTTTTGGACTAAGTGTGAGTGATTTCGCCAGCTTTGTGCATAGCATTTCTATTCCGATTTGCAAATGGAATGCTTGAATTTCTTCAGTTTTAAATGCTGTATTTTGGTACTCATGGATTGTTTGTTAGTCAGATGATTATGTTTTTGTAGGAACTGAAAAAACCGGCCCTGAACATTTGTCCATTGAAATGTGTTAAAAAATTAAAGCATATTGATGAAATATTGTTAAGACCGATGTCCAAGAACTTCCCACAAGACAGTGTGATAAGCTCAGTATCATGTCTGATCTTAGTGACATCGGATTAGTAACTAGATCACTTAACCACTCAGTTAGCCAAGCCCGATGTGTTCAAATAAGCAACATGTTGATTATTTAAATAAAAAAAATTACTAGATCGTTACATTACATAAACAAAATGCTTACAATCTGTATTTTCGTTTCGAAATAAGACACAGAAACGAAAAACTGATACATTCGAGAAACACTTTATATGTTGCTATAAAAATAAACAAAAAAATATGTATGAATTTATATATATATATTATATATATATATATATATATATATATATATATATATATATATATATGTGTGTGTGTGTGTGTGTGTATTTAATCATGTGTGTGTATATGCATGTATGCATGTATCTAAGTTTTAAGTTCGTAAATTCAGCTATCTCTCAGTCTGTTTGTCGGTTTTTAGTTGTATTAATGTATGTAGTTCTGCTTAACTTTCAATCTATCCAGGGAACCATATATTGATCCATTTATCAATTCAAGTAACATTCAAATCTATCTATCTATCTATCTATCTATATCTATCTATCTATCTATCTATCTATCTATCTATCTATCTATCTATCTATCTATCTATCTATATATATATATCTATCTATCTATCTATCTATCTATCTATCTATCTATCTATCTATCGGTCTGTCTGTCTGTCTGTCTGTCTGTCTGTCTGTCTACCTGTCTATCTATTCATTCTTTCATCCATCCATTCATCCATCCATCTAGTTATCTTTCTGTATGTATGTCTTTATGTCTGTCTTACAGTGGTCTGTGTGTATATATCAGTCTCTTTTTCTTTCCTTTTGTTCTGTCAAAGTATATGTCTGCTTTCAGTTTGTCTTTTGGAATGCATATATATATATATGCATTTCGTGTGTGCATGCATTTAATACAGTTATTATACTAAAATGTTAAAACCTTAAAGCATGTTGGTGAAACAGTGCTAGGAGCGTTGTCCAAGAGCTTACTACAAGAACGCCTGATGTTCTTAGTGTCAAGTCCTAGCAGCCTCCTAACAGTGACTAGACCACTCAACCACTCGGTTATCCAGCCCCTCTATGTTAACATAAAACAATATATTCATTATGTAGATAAACAAATTACTACATCTTTGTGTTATATTAGCTGAAATGCTTACTTCCTGTATTTTTATTTTGAGATCAGGGTAGAGAAATGAGAAGCAGATAATTTAGTGAAATATTTCATGTGAAAAAAGGACGTATTTAAAGTATGTAAGTATGTATGTGTGTAAGTACCTGTGTACATAAGTACTTGTGTATAAATATATGTAACTATGTATACGTATATGTGTGTATATATATATATATGTGTGTGTGTGTAAGTATTATAACTTATTATACTATTATATACGTGGAAGACGGGCAGCCATATTAATCATGTTGATTGAGAAGACAGATCTTGAAAGAGATTTGGTAAAAGCAGCATTTAAAAAACTAGACAATACAATAAAAAGTTCAGCTGGAGCGGACAAAATGACGAAAGAAGCAGAGAAGGCTGAAAGCAAAAATAGGAGACAACAGAAATCTATATAACATACAAAAGAGGCGAACAGGTACTACTGCATCCAAAGGAAGACCACAACTTAGCAAAACTGGCACACTTTTAACATCAAGTAAAGACTAAAAGCAAAGATGGGCCAGACGCTTCCAAGAATTACTTAATCGACCACATCCAGAAGAACTGATAGACCTTGAAACTGATTTACCATTCCCACAACTAAATGTAATCCTAAATGAAATTACATTGCATGAAATTGAAACAGCAGTGAATCTAACGGCTAACAACACAGATGCAGGTGAAGATGAAATAACGACCGTAACGTTAAAAGCTATTATTATTGACAACATGAAACAAAAACAGAGAATGCTCAGTAAAGTTTGGAAAGAAGGAAAAGTCATTTCTAAATGAAAAAAAAACAAGTATCATTGTTAAACTACTGAACAAAGTCAACCTTAGCGATTGCAAGAACTGGATAGGAGAAACATGTTTATCAGTTGTGTCAAAAGTATTGTTATTCTGAATAGAATTCAAGATATAGTTGATGCTGCAATGAGAGAAGAACAAGCAAGATTTCGAAAAGGGAGAAGCTGTCTCGACCAGATCTTTACTCTAAGAATACTACTTGATGAACATATTGAAAAGCAGAAACTGTTAATAGTGAAATTCATAGACTTTAAAAAAAGCATTTGATAGCATACACAGCTAGCCATTAATTATGGAGGATTTTAAGAATGTATGGAATACCATCTAAGATTGTCAACATCATTAGTGACCTCTGCAATGGATATGTTTGTGCAGTCAATACAGACGAAGGAATGAGTGAATGGTTCCAGATTGAAACAAGCGTGAAACAAGGATGTATATTATCTCCCTTGCTTTTTTGGAATTGCCATAGACTTCTTTATGAAAAAAAATGTTGCAATGGTAAAACGGGCACTGACATGGTACGTGAGACCCAACTGGAAGATCTTGATTTTGCAGATGACGTAACTCTTATCAACGACAATATGAAATCAATGCAAGGAAAAACTGATACCACGTCTTCAATGACTAGTAAAATAGGACTTGAAATAAAGAAGGATAAAACAAAAATAAGCAAGGTTCTCATTAACGGCGAAGGACAAATATAAGCAGAAGGAACAGCTGTTGAAGAAGCAAACCATTTTACATATCTCGGCAGACCACAGTAGTGACACCAGAAAAGAAGTTAGAATTCGAATTGTTAAAGCAGCACTGACCTTCAAGAATCTTCAGAACAAATAGCATTCAAAAGTTATAAGCACAAAAACCAAGTTAAGATTATGCAATTCAAATATATTATCCACCCTCATTTATGCATGTGAAAGCTGGAAAACAACAAAGGAAATAGACAAGAAATTAGACTCTTTCGAAAACAAATGACTAAGGAAAATACTCGGTATAAAGTGGAATAGATTTGAAAACAACGGAGAGATCAGACAGATGAGCAAACAACAACCTGTCTTATGGTTGATCAGAAAGAGAAGATGGACATACGTCGATCGTCTGATGAGAAGAAACAATCAGAAAATTCCCAAACAAGCTATCAAGTGGAGCACAACAGACAGAAGAAAAAGGAGGTTGACCACATGAAACTCTAAAGAGGACATTGTTAAGAGAAGTCATTTCAGTGGCCATAACATCCCTTGATGAGACTGAACAACTCGCCGAAGACAGGACATCTTGGCGACTACCTTACGGACAGTATGTGACGATTAACGGCACGTGAAGGATGTATGATGCAAGAAGAATTATAACTATGTATGTGTTTATGTATGTATGTATGTATGTATGTATGTATGTATGTATGTATGTGTGTATGTATGTGTGTATGTATGTATGTATGTATGTGTGTATGTATGTGTGTGAGTTTGAGTTTAAGTTTATAAGTACATCTATCTATTTTCTGCCTGTTTTTCCTTACTTGTTTGTATGTAGATATGTTTATCTTTCTAACTGTCTGTCCAACCATATATTAATCCATCTGTCCATTCATCTATATATCTATCTATCTATCTATCTATCTATCTATCTATCTATCTATCTATCTATCTATCTATCTATCTATCTATCTGACTAATGTTGGTCTGTGTCTGTCTGTCACACTCTGTTTCTGACTATTTTTCTGTCAAATTATCTTTTCTTTAATGATTGTTTTCTGACATGGATATATCTACGTATCTGTGTGTGCATGATTTTACTGCAGTTATTACACGAACATGTTAAAATGGTAAGGAGTATTGGTGAAACTTTGCACAGGAACGTGGGATGAGCTCAGTATCTGGTCTGATTCTAGTAGCATCGGATTAGTAACTAGACCACTTAACCTCACACTTAACCTCCCACTTAACCTCCCACTTAACCTCTCACTAACCTCTCACTTAACCTCTACTTAACCTCTCACTTAACATCTCACTTAACCAGGCATGCTATGTTAAAATACAATGTGTTAATAATGTAAATAATAAAAATGTACTAGATCTTTGTACTATATAAGTGGAAATGCTTACTCTCTGTATTTTCATTTCGACATAAGGCAGGGAAGAGAAAAAGGGATAATTTAGTGAAATGTTTTATACTTGTATTTTCCTATGACACCACTCCAAGCTAAAAAAGTACACATTGTAAGGTATATAAATATGAATATATGCATGTCTTTATGTGAATATGTATATATGCATATATGTATGTATTTACGTATGTATCTGACCTTAATTGTGAAAATGCATACATCAATCTATCTGCCTGTCTGCCTGTACATAACTCTGTTCTTTGTATGGTTTTATGTATTGTGTCAGGTAAAGTGTGTACATTTTTAGAAAATCATACATTTTGAGCATGGGAAATGTATCTTAAATTGTTTTATCTTCTTGTTAGTTTAAGTAATAATATTGATTAATGAATGAAAATGTAAAAAAACAATCTCTAAAACATTTAATGAATCTATTTCGAAATTTAAAAAAAAAATCATTTCTTGTAGAAAATGGTACTAGTTTCCAATGAAAAACAATACTTTGGAAAATCATTGGGAACAACGCATTGTTTACATGCTTAAAATGATGTCTTAAAATTAGAACTAGCGTACATTAATAAGTGAAAGTGTTTAAATTCCTGTATATGTAGGTCATTTATTGTAGATGTATGTAAGTATCGATATATGTATTTCTGTTGTGTTTCGGTTATGTCCTAGTTAGTTATAGAAAGAATAGTAAAACTTCTCCACTCGTCTAAGAACATTTGATAATGTAAGCATAAATACGCGTATATGTCATTGTGCATAACGTGATGTACATTTTAAATCGTATCAACTTGTAGATGTTGTGAAAAGTATATAAATAAATAAGTGATACTTTCGAATGTTTTGACTACGCATTTTATCAACTTACATACAACATTTTGCGCATTTAATTACTTACTTACTTCTCCAATAAGTCAGTAATTTGCTTGTCCCTTGGGGAACTTTGCCTCCCTAACAGCTTTCCCGTAGACTTCTCGGTTGTAAGCAAGACGCCTTGCTCTCTGATGCATCCAACTGCAGGTTATCAACGATGTCTTGCAGCCATATTTTCCTTGGTCTTCATCTCTTTCTTTTTCCTATTATGTATACTTCCAAGATGGTCTTTTCTAAGTTCTAATGACGTTTAATGTGTCAAAAATATTAATGTTTTCTCTGTTTAATCCTCTTTACTAGCCAGCCTTCTTCAATATAAAGTTCTTGTAGCATGGATACATTTGTTCTTTTTGGGCCCACGATATTTGAAGAAATTTTCTGTAGCACTTACATTCAGTGACTTTTATATGTTCCTCAGCTGTTTTCTTAAATGTCAAGGTCTCACAGGCATATGTTCCTCAGCTGTTGTGTTAAATGTCCAGGTCTCACAGGCATGTGTTCCTAAGCTGTTTTGTTAAGTGTCCAGGTCTCACAGGCATATGTTCCTCAGCTGTTTTGTTAATTGTCCAGGTCTCACAGGCATATGTACCTCAGCTGTTTTGTTAAGTGTCTAAGTCTCACAGGCATATGTTCCTCAGCTGTTTTGTTAAGTGTCCAGGTCTCACATGCATATGTTTCTCAGCTGTTTTGTTAAATGTCTAGGTCTCACAGGCATATGTTCCTCAGCTGTTTTGTTAAATGTCTAGGTCTCACAGGCATATGTTGCGATGGGAAAGATGCATGACATTAAAAATATTTTTTTTGTTCTGTCTGTTCCTTTCCAAAGCAGCTTTAGTTGTTTTATTTTTTGAAAAATGATAGATGTGATCCTTTTAATTTCCTTCAGTGTATCTACAGTATTAGTTAGTAATGATTAAAGATCTTAAAACTCTCAGCCAATTGAAATATATCCTCATTGGTAAGGATTTCAACTGATTTATTTATTGTATCAAGTTATAAATTACTTACTTTCTGCAATAAAGTTTTATTTAAATTTTTATCACAGGAAATAAAAAACGAACTCTTGTCACAAACTATTACAAACGCTTTTATCACACACAATTCAATATACAAAATGGTAGATTTTGTTTATAAATTAAAACAATACTATTTAGATGTCAGTATTGTGTAAGGCTTGTTAGAAAGAAGGATGTATATTAACATTTTCTATTGTTTTATAACTAAATAATTATCAATTCAATGGCGTATTATTTCTTAGTGATGAGTAATCAGTTTATCTATGTCTGTCAGTCTATCCATCCATCCATCCATCCATCCATCCATCCATCCATCCATCCATCCACCCATCCGTCTGTCTTCTGTTTCCCTGTGTCTGTCAACCTGTCTGTTTATATCCTTCTTCTGCCAAATTATATTTCTTTTTTATATTTGTCTTTCTGGTATATATATATATATATATATATATATATATATATATATATATATAATATATATGTATATGTATATATATACAATATATATATAATATATACAATGTATGTATACAATCGCATATATATATAATTATATATATATATGCGATTGTGTTTGTGTTTGTACATGTATTTAATACAATCACTATAAAACTTTAAAATAAGATTTAAGAAGTAGACTGCAACAATCTATCATGCACAATATAAAAAAGATATGGCATTATGGGATTTGACCAAATGAATGGAAAATAATTTCTAGTATGTTCATAACACTGCTAAAATAAAGGATAACTTAAAATTATGTACAAACTACAGAACTGTTGTTACGAGTAGTCGTGCCAGCAAATTTATATTTAAAAAATTATAATGGATAGACTTCGTAAGAAAACAGAAGAAGAAATCAATATGTTTCAAGCAGGTTTTAGACAAGAAAGAAAATAAATAGGTCATATATACACAATAAGATTAATAATACAGAAATCCAGAGTATTTAATGTGACTTTATATTTATCTGTTATAGATTTTTCAATGGCATTTGATTGTGTACAACACCAGAAACTTTGGAAAATATTGGAAGAAATGGGATTTCCAACACATGTGACACAGTTATTATCACTGCTGCGTCTAGATTAACAGGCAGCAGTAAGAATAAATGGTGAAACAACAACTTGGTTTGACATAAAACAAGGGGTCCGCCAGGGGTGAATATTGTCACCTTACTTATTTAACTTGTATACTGAAAATGTAATGAAGGATGTTAGAGAAGATGTAGACAATGAACATTACGATGCAATAATAATACGAAATAGATAAAAAATAGGCACAGAAATAGATAAAAAAAATATAAATATAAAGTATGTAAATATATATAAATAAAGAAGCAGAAAAGAAATTAGATTCCTTCGAAAACAAATGCGTAAGGAAAACACTCGGTATAAAGTGGAATGAATTTAAGAATAACGCATAGATCAGGCAGATGGGCAAACAACAAACTGTCTCATGGTTGATTAGAAAAAGAAGATGGACATATGTCGGTCATGTGATGAGAAGAAATAGTCAGAGACTAATCAAACAAGCTATCAAGTGGAAAACATGAAAAAGAGTACGATCATATGAAACTCTAAAGAGGACACTGTTAAGAGAAGCCAATTCAGTGGCCATAACATCCCTTGATGAGAATGAAACATTCGCCGAAGACAGGAAAAGTTGACGAACTACCATGCCGGCCATATGTGACGTTTAACTGCACGGGAAGGATGTTAAGATGTTAGAACAATTGGAGGTTGTGAAATACCAGAGATTAGATACTGATGACACATTATTACTGTCCACAACGCAAAAAGGAACGGAAAAACTAGTTATGTCAGTCCGTAAGAACAGTGAAGAGCAAAACCTCTATCTTAATGTCAAGGCAACTAAATGATGA
>CM019698.1:46978822-46994820 GCA_009760885.1 Achatina immaculata
TAACTAATAATGGAGGTACAATGAGGGGAATTAAATGGAGGACACCTATCGCTCTTCAGAAAGTAAAACAACTAAAGAATATCTGAAGAGGAGCAGACAGAACCATAAAAATAAAAATTTTAATGACATGCATCTTTCCCATCGCAACATATACCTGTGAGACCTGGACACTTAACAAAACAGCTGAGAAACACATAATTGCCTTTGACTATAAATGCTACAGAAGAGTTCTTCAAATATCATTCATTCACTCATTCATTCATTTGCATGTCCGTTACGGAACTTTGCCTCCCAACAGCACTCCTGTAGGCCTCTCGGTTGTGAGCAAGATGCCCTGCTGCTGATGCATTCTTTTGCAGATCATCAACGATGTCATGCAGCCATCTTCGCCTTGGTCTTCCTTTCTTTCTTTTTCTGATGATGTACCCTTCCAAGATTGTCTTCTCTAGATTATCATGACGTTTAATGTGTCCAAAATATTTAAGTTTTCTCTCTTTAATTCTCTTTACTAGCCAGCCTTCTTCAATATTAAGTTTCTGTAGAGTTAATATATTTGCTCTTTTTTGTGTACATGATATTTGAACTACTTTTTCTGTAGCGTTTATATTGAAAAGCATTTATGTGTTTCTCAGCTGTTCTATTAAGTGTCCAGGTCTCACAAGTATTTGTTGGGATGGGAATGATGCATGTCCTTAAAAATCTTATTTTAGTGGTTCTGTCTGCTTTTCTCCACAGATTCTTCAGCTATTTTACTTTCTGAATAGCGATAGATGTCCTCCTTTTAATTTCCCTCATTCTATCTCCATTCTTAGATAGTAGTGATCCAAGATATTAAAAACTCTCCACTTCTTCCAGTTTTTCCTCATTTATACATATTTCAGCTGCCTTGTTTGTTTTGTCAGTTGTCATCAGTTTACTTTTCTTCGCATTAAGATAGAGGTTTTGGTCTTCGCTGTTCTTACGGACTGACATAATTAATTTTTACACTCTTTTTGTCTTGTGGACAGTAATACTGTGTCATCAGCAATCTCTGGTATTTCATAACCTCCAACTGTTATAGCATCGGAATATTCTTTTTCTACATCCTCTCTAACATTCCTCATAATATTTTCATTATACAAGTTAAATAAGTAAGGTGATAATATGCACCCCTGACAGATCCCTTGTTTTATGTCAAACCAAGTTGTTATTTCACCATTTATTCTTACTGCTGCTTGTTGGTCTAGATACAGCAGTGATGTTAATTGTATCAAATGTGTTGGAAATCCCATTTTCTCTATCATTTCCCAAAGTTTCTGATGTTGCTCATAGTCAAATGCCTTTGAGTAGTCTATAAAGGCTAAATATAGATTCACATTAAACTCTCTGCAATACTCTATTATTAGTCTTATATTGAATATATGATCTCTTGGTCCTCTTCCTTGCCTGAAACGATCTTGGACCATATTGACTTCTTATTCTAATTTCGTTCGAAGTCTACCCATTATGATTTTTAATTGAAATTTACTGGCATGACTAATCAGGACAACAGTTCTGTAGTTTGTGTATAATTTCAGGTTGCCCTTTTTTGGCAGTGGTATGAATACAGTTCTATTCCATTCTTTTGGCCAAATACCTGAATGCCATATCTTTTTGCACAGTGCATGATAGATTGTTGCATCCTCCTTTCCTCCTGCTTTAATAAGTTCAGCTGTTATCTCATCACATCCTGGTAATTTACCATTTTTCTGATGTTTTATTACACATAAAACTTCTTCTATTGTCGGTTCGTGTTCTTTCTCCTCCAGTAATAATTCATACTGTAGATATTTGAGTTCATAGTCGGTTATTTCATACATTCCTCTGCAATATTCCGTCCCTCTTTCTAGTATTTCCTTTGTTTCTGTCAAAGTATTCCCCATCTCATCATAAATTACATGTAGCTCAAGTATGACATTTCTCGTCAATGTCTTCATTTCTATAAACATTTCACTATCTCTTCCACACTTCTGATGTTCTTCTATTCTTTCACAACAATCTTATTTGTATTGTTTTTGTCTTTTCTTATGTTTCTTCGTACTTCTTCTGTTAAAGATTTTTATATTCCTCTTTGTTGTTGTTTTTCACTTTCCATTGCATCTTCATTTCTCCACGTTGTTTTATCAGCTCTAGTGTGAGTGCTGTAATCTATTCATTCTTTTGTGTTTTCTTTACTGGAACCATGTCTTTAGATGTTGTTATTATATATATATATATATATATATATATATATATATACATATATATACACATATATATCGTGAACACAAAAAAGAACAAATATATCTATACTACAGGAGCTTAATAGTGAAGTAGGCTGGCTAGTAAAGAGGATTAAAGAGATAAAACGTAAATATTTTTGACACATTAAACGTCATGATAATTAGAGAAGACCGTTTTGGAAGGGTATATAATGGGAAAAAGAAAGAGAGGAAGACCAAGGCGAAGATGGCTGAAAGACATCTTTGATGTTTTGTAAAAGGATGCATCGGCTGCGGATCATTTTGCTCAAAACCGAGAGGCATACAGGAGAGCTGATAGTGACGCAAAGTTCCGCAAGGGACATGCAAATGAATGAATGGCGGCTTCTATTAGTTTATATCATGAGTAAGTTGTGATTTAGTTTTACCTGGCGGCTTCTGTTAGCTTCAGACTAAGTCATCTTTATTTGTAGATCTAGACAGGATGCAGCTAAGACCTGGCATAAGTAACTTGTGTGAGAGAAATTGACTTTCATCAATCTGTTCGAGTAGAGAGCATAGAAGACGCCATGTTGCGTTTATGGACAAAAAGACTCTGCCAGGCGCTCTGTAAAGGTAAAGCTATGAGCTGTGAACCAGCTTTACTGCCACGGTCAAACCATAAGTGCTCTGCTACCTGGTCAGAATTTGACCAGCACCAACTCCGTAGCTCGCGGCATTATTTCTCCTCCTTCTCAGAGCGTTAACCCTGGTAGCCATTTTTTTTTGTTTTTCTTCTTGAGGCTGGGTGAACCCTGGGAGATTTTTGCGAGCCACGTCTGGAGGCAGTCTGTATGCAGAGCTAAGATATCCATACTCTGTATGTAGAGCTAAGATATCCATACTCTGTATGTAGAGCTAAGATATCCATACTCTGTATGTAGAGCTAAGATATCCATACTCTGTATGTAGAGCTAAGATATCCATACTCTGTATGTAGAGCTAAGATATCCATACTCTGTATGTAGAGCTAAGATATCCATACTCTGTATGTAGAGCTAAGATATCCATACTCTGTATGTAGAGCTAAGATATCCATACTCTGTATGTAGAGCTAAGATATCCATACTATGTAAGTAGAGCTAAGATATCCATACTATGTATGTAGAGCTAAGATATCCATACTATGTATGTAGAGCTAAGATATCCATACTCTGTATGTAGAGCTAAGATATCCATACTATGTATGTAGAGCTAAGATATCCATACTCTGTATGTAGAGCTAAGATATCCATACTATGTATGTAGAGCTAAGATATCCATACTCTGTATGTAGAGCTAAGATATCCATACTATGTATGTAGAGCTAAGATATCCATACTCTGTATGTAGAGCTAAGATATCCATACTATGTATGTAGAGCTAAGATATCCATGCTCTGTATGTAGAGCTAAGATATCCATACTATGTATGTAGAGCTAAGATATCCATACTCTGTATGTAGAGCTAAGATATCCATACTCTGTATGTAGAGCTAAGATATCCATACTCTGTATGTAGAGCTAAGATATCCATACTCTGTATGTAGAGCTAAGATATCCATACTCTGTATGTAGAGCTAAGATATCCATACTATGTAAGTAGAGCTAAGATATCCATACTATGTATGTAGAGCTAAGATATCCATACTATGTATGTAGAGCTAAGATATCCATACTCTGTATGTAGAGCTAAGATATCCATACTATGTATGTAGAGCTAAGATATCCATACTCTGTATGTAGAGCTAAGATATCCATACTATGTATGTAGAGCTAAGATATCCATACTCTGTATGTAGAGCTAAGATATCCATACTATGTATGTAGAGCTAAGATATCCATACTCTGTATGTAGAGCTAAGATATCCATACTATGTATGTAGAGCTAAGATATCCATGCTCTGTATGTAGAGCTAAGATATCCATACTATGTATGTAGAGCTAAGATATCCATACTCTGTATGTAGAGCTAAGATATCCATACTATGTATGTAGAGCTAAGATATCCATACTCTGTATGTAGAGCTAAGATATCCATACTATGTATGCAGAGCTAAGATATCCATACTCTGTATGCAGAGCTAAGATATCCATACTATGTATGCAGAGCTAAGATATCCATACTATGTATGTAGAGCTAAGATATCCATACTCTGTATGTAGAGCTAAGATATCCATACTCTGTATGTAGAGCTAAGATATCCATACTATGTATGTAGAGCTAAGATATCCATATTCTG
This sequence comes from Achatina immaculata, assembly GCA_009760885.1. Lineage (NCBI taxonomy): Eukaryota > Metazoa > Mollusca > Gastropoda > Stylommatophora > Achatinidae > Lissachatina > Lissachatina immaculata. Next base: position 46,983,302 of record CM019698.1, read on the forward strand.
TATGCAGAGCTAAGATATCCATACTATGTATGTAGAGCTAAGATATCCATACTAGAGCTAAGATATCCATAATATGTATGCAAGCAAAGATATCCATACTATGTATGCAGAGCTAAGATACCCATACTATGTATGCAGAGCAAAGATATCCATATTATGTATGTCGAGCTAAGATATCCATACTATGTATGTAGAGCTAAGATATCCATACTATGTATGCAGAGCTAAGATATCCATACTCTGTAAGCAGAGCTAAGATATCTATACCATGTATGCAGAGCAAAGATATCCATACTATGTATGTCGAGCTAAGATATCCATACTATGTATGCAGAGCTAAGATATCCATACTCTGTAAGCAGAGCTAAGATATCTATACCATGTATGCAGAGCAAAGATATCCATACTATGTATGTCGAGCAAAGATATCCATACTATGTATGCAGAGCTAAGATATCCATACTATGTATGCAGAGCTAAGATATCCATACTGTGTATGAAGAGCTAAGATATCCGTACTATGTATGCACAGTTAAGATATCCATACTCTGTAAGCAGAGCTAAGATTTTCATAATGCATAACATAGTAAAAAAGTAGGAGAAAATGTATTACTTAACGAATACAGAGTTGTGACGTTTCGATGTGAGCCTTAATCATACAAAAAATACAGGACGAAGAAATAGAGAGAGGAGATAAAGTATAGATTCACATGAATACTATTAAATGTTTTTAAAGAGAACTTAGCTGTAAACTATAAGGTGTGACTTGTCCGGCGGTGCGTGTCAGGAATGTATGTAGTAGAACGTGGATACTGTTTAAGTAGAGAACTGTGGTATGTGGTCGGTGGGTTGTAACGGGGGGTGGTGAATGGGGAACCAGGGAGGGGAGAGAGAGTGATACAATGTTGACCTTACCTGGAGAAGTTGAAACAGATGATAGGGGAAGAGGTTTTGCAGGGTGATGCTGTGAGGAAGTTTGAAATTAAGAAGAGGTGGACTTAGTAGAGAGGTACTATAATGATTCAAGAGAATGTTAAGTGTAGGTAAACAGCGAGTTTAACCCATGTGGTTCCAGCGTCTCATAGGTTTTAATGCAGCTGTTCTCAAGCGCCAGGCGGGTTGTGTCATCTCCGTGACATTGTTTGATGGATGTTACCAGAAAGTCAGACTTGCCTCTGTGGTTGGGGCCATTGAAGTGATTTGCGACTGGTTTCGAAGCATACTGAACGATGTCGTACAGATGCTTTTGCATGCGGTCCCCTAATCTGAGGCAAGTCTCACCAATATATGTTATCATGCATCCTTTTCAAATGATATTATATATCACATTATGGGTCTAGCATGTGAATCCCTCGTGAAGAGTGATGATAGTTTTGGAAAAGGTGATTGTTTTCATTTCCCAGACTACCGGGCAGGTAACGCAGCGGGGGCGGTTACATTTTCTGGTCCCAACATATGTATGGCTCTGCTTCAAGTGGCTTTGGACGAGGATGTCCTTAAGGTTTGGCTCACGTTTGTATGCCAACAGGGATGAATCAGAGAAAATATCGGAGTATGGTAGTCGAGGTGGATTATCGGCAGATGACGATAAAGAATTTTGTTAACCATCTGACCGTCCGAGTGGAAAGGCAGTACTAACTTAACTCTCTCAGAAGGAGTAACAGGCTTTTTCCTGAATACTTCTTTGCGGCTCTCTATTTGGTTACGGTTGAAGACTTCACTAAGGACCTTTTCTGGGTTCTGACGATGACGGAAAAATTCTAATAACTTGTTGGACTGATCTATAAAGTCCAAATTATCCTGACATATGCTGCGAAAACGAATGAGTTGGGAGTATGGGATGGAGTTCTTACAGGCTTCAGGATGGGAGGAGGTGTAAAGCAAATACATGTGGCTCTCGGTGTTCTTGTAAAATACAGAGGTGACAAGCCTGTTTGTGCCAATAGAAATTTTAATGTCTAAAAACTTAACAAACTTATCAGAAATTTCATAAGTGAATTATGTGTTTTCATTAAGAGAGTTGGCGAACTTAATAATTGTTTTAGGTCTTCCTGTGACATACTTGTGATTTTACTGCCATCATCGATGTACCTTTTATAGAATTCTGGAAGTCTGCCAGTGTAGGTTTCCCTTAGTTTGACTTCCAGAAAGCCCATAAATAGACGTTTACAACTAGGACCCATTTTCTTTCCAATGGCAACACCAACGATTTGTTAGAAGTATTCGCCGTTGACTTCGAAAGAATTTAAGTACTAACCGTGTAAGTCTGATTATGGTGTCAGTGCTAATAGTGGGGTGAGGGTCTTTGTCGAGAAAATAGGGGAGTGCTAAAAGCCCATCCTCATGGTTTATAGAAGTGTATAGGGAGCAGACATCAAGGAGAAAGATGTGATAGGCCTGGTGTTGAGAGAGAGTGTGATAGTATCAAAGGTTGTTAAAGCGTGTTTGATATCTTTCAAAAAGGAGGTAGGCTGTGTACTAGGGGCTGGAAAATGCTGTCCAAAAAGTCAGAAATGTGCTCAGTGGGGCGTGACCACGCTGGTACAATGGGCATTCGGGGTTACCTGGTTTGTGGAATTTAGGAAGAAAGTAGAAGGTGGGTGTGCCTAAACAGCTGTCCTTAATGTGAAGAGAAACAGCTTGGGGTGGGAGGCTACCTTCTGTAATCAAGTCTTAAATGGTTACTTTCATTATGTCATTATTTGAACGGGTAGCATCGTTTTTAGTTGGGGCATAGAATTTTGTGTTGCTGAGTTGGTACATTTCTTCCGCGTTATATAAATCTTTGTTCCACTCTACCAGATTGCTGGTCTTATCTGCTGGTTTGATAACAATGTCGCTTCGACGCCGGCGTCTGAACAAGGCCCTAGACTCTCCCTTATTTAAGTTAAAATGTCGAACTTTTGGTGGTCGGAGGTTAAGGATTTCACGCCACGTCATATCAATATAAAAATCTAAAGCTTGGGAAGCCCCGGGGGAAGGTGTCAAGCTATATTTATGGTGGTCGTAACGTGCAAATGCGTTATCGGGGTCTCGTGTGGGTTTGTTGTCTTTTTGTTGGCAAAGTGATATTAATCAACAGTCGACGGTGGAACTGTTTAACATCGCGGAGTAAAAAATAGCAATCATACCGAGGGCGGGTAGGAATAAATGTAAGGCCTTTGGCGAGAACTAGTTTTTCATCATCAGAAAGGGGAAGTTGGGGGGGGGGGGAATACAGACTACATTAGAGGTTGGAGGAGGATGAGAAGGAGATGGGGTATCATCTAAGAATGGGGGTGAGAGTACTTGAATATGCTGTGTAATCTGGGAAGGTTAGTCAGGAGGTGTTACAGGAGTCTGATGGTCAAGTGAGACAGAAGTCTGTTGGTTAGGTGTAGCAGAAGAGGGGATCTGATTGGAAGGTGGTTCACCTCTAGAAGTTGAAGAGACCGGCTGTGCTACAAGTCGGTTAAGTTTATGTTCTTTGCCAGACACATATAACTGGTAAAGCTGGCGATTTGTGACCTGTGTAATGTGTTTGATAAGAAAAAGGAGAACACGGTTGTCTGATGTGTAGGAGTGAAGGCGGCGTTGAAGGTTATCTTTGACCCGATCGAGATTGGACAACAGGCGTTTGTGATTCTCAATGATACAGCTCATTCTGAGCCGTGAGCAATTTTTCTCGATCTTATCCAGAAGTCTTTGTTCAACCACGTGGAGTGTGCCGGCCGCGGGATGAAAAGATGACGAGAAACCTTTAGGAATTATTTTGTGGCGCAGGCAGTAGTTCAGAAAGTTGAGGTGGGAGGTGAATCTCGTCTTCTTGTAGATTGTTTAAGCTAGTTCTGTGGCTGTGCTAGATATATGTGATGGGAGGCGAATCTCGTCTTCTTGTAGATTGTGAAAGCTAGTTCTGTGGCTGTGGTAGATATATGTGGTGGGAGGAGAATCTCGTCTTCTTGTAGATTGTGGAAGCCAGTTCTGTGGCTTCTTGTAGATTGTGAAAGCCAGTTCTGTGGCTGTGCTAGATATATGTGGTGGAAGAATGCGGAAAGAAAAACGAATGAAAGATTTGAGGGATTTAAGATATTCCTTAGCGGATGGCATAGTAAAGTGTGAAGACGGGAAGAAAGAAGACTACTGATGATGACAAAGGATTAGTAAGTTACAACTGGGATGCTAAGGATATGGTGAGGAGATGTGACTAAAGTGCTGAGAGAGGTGTGTTGGAAGATCGAATAAGAGTATAGACGTACTAAAACGTTTGTCGGAGTGAAAAAATGTCAGTAACACATAATAATTAGTCTACATGTATATAACCATACACGAAGCACTTCAGCAAAGCTGTGATACCAGAATGAATAAAATAGGAATAAGTAGGAACAGCTTTATTTCTTAACGATTACAAAGTTGTGACGTTTCGGCGTGAGCCTTAATCATACAAAAAAAAATACACGACGAAGAAATAGAGAGAGAGAGAGAGGAGATAAAATACAGATTCACATGAATACTATTAAAACAAATTTTTGAAAGAGTACTTAGCTGTATATTGCAAGGTGTAACTTGTCCGGGGTGCATGTCAGGAATGGATTTAGTAGAACGTGGAGATTGTTTAAATAGAGACCTGTGATATGTGGTCGGTGGGTTGTAACTGGGGGTGGTGGATGGGGAACCGGGGAGGGGAGACAGAGTGATACAATATTAACATAACTGGGACAAGTTGAAACAGATTATTGGTGAAGAGGAGTTTCAAAGTGTTGTTGTGAGGAAAAGTAAGAAGGGGTGGACTTAGTGGAGAGGTACTCTAATGTTGGAAGAGAATGTAAAGTGTAGCTCAACAGCGAGTTTATAAACCGTGTGGCTCCAGCTGTTCTCAAGCGCCAGGCGGCTTGTGTCATTTGCATGACATTGTTTGATGGCTGTTACCAGAAAATCAGATTTGCCTCTGTGGTTGGGGGCATTGGAATGTTTTGCGACTGGTTTCGAAGCATGCTGAGTGATGTCGTACAGATGTTTTTGCATGCGGTCCCCTAATCTGAGGCCAGTCTCACCGATATATGTTATCCTGCATCTTTTGCAAACGTTGACATATATCACATTACGGGACTCGCATGTGAATTCCTCATGAAGAGTGAGGATAATTTTGGGAAATGTGATTGTTTTCGTTTCCCAGACTACCGGGCAGGTAACGCAGCGGGGGCGGTTACATTTTCTGGTGCCAACATATGTAAGGCTCTGCTTCAAGTGGCTGTGGACGAGGATGTCTTTAGGTATGGCTCACGTTTGTATGCCAATAGAGGTGGATCAGAGAAAATGTCGTGAGTATCGGAGTCGAGTTGGATTATCGGCAGAGGACGATAAATAATTTTCTTAACCATCTGACCGTGGGGGTTGAAAAGCAGTCCTAACTTAACTTGGTCAGATGGAGTAACAGGGTTTTCCCTGAATACTTCTTTCGCGGCTCACTAGTTGGATACGGTTGCAGGCTTAACGAAAGACAATTTCTGGGTAACTGTCATGACGGAAAACTCTAATAACTTGTTGGACTGATCTATAAAGTCCAAATTATCCTGATATATGCAGCGATGATGTCTCTGCCACAAAATCATTCCTAAATGTTTCTCATCATCTTTTCACCCTACGGCCGGCACACTCCACGTGGTTGAACAAAGACTTCTGGATAAGATCGAGAAAAATTTCTTGTGGCTCAGAATGAGCTGTATCATTCAGAATCACAGACGCTTGTTGTCCAACCTCGATCGGGTCAAAGATAACCTTCAACGCCGCCTTCACTCCTACACATCAGACAACCGTGTTCTCCTTCTTCTTATCAAATACATTACACAGGTCACAAATCGCCAGCTTTACCAATTATATGGCTCTGGCAAAGAACATAAACATAACCGACTTCTACCACAGCCGGTCTCTTCTACTTCTAGAGGTGAACCACCTTAAAATCAGACCCCACCCTCTTCTGCTACACCTAACCAACAGACTTCTATCTGACTTGACCATCAGACTCCTGTAACACCTCCTGACTAACCTTCCCAAATTACACAGCATATTCAAGTACTCGCACATCTATCCTTAGATGATACCCCATCTCCTTCTCATCCTCCTCCAGCCTCTAATGTAGTCTGTATTCCCCCCGACTTGCCCCTTTCTGATGACGAAAAAGTAGTCCTCGCCAAAGGCCTTACATTTATTACTACCCGCCTTCGGTGTGATTGCTATTTTTTACTCTGCGATGTTAAACAGTTCCACCGTAAACTGCGCATTAATATCACTTTGCCAATAAAGAGTCCAACCAACTCAAACAAGATCCTGATAACCCATTTGCACGTTACGACCACCATAAATATAGCTGGACACCTTCCCCCGGGGCTTCCCAAGCTTTAGATCTTTATACTGATACACGTGGCGTGAGATCTTTAACCTCCGACCACCAACACTTCGACATTTTAACCTAAATAAGGGAGAGTCCAGGGCCTTGTTCAGACGCCGGCGCCGAAGTGACATTGTAATTAAACCAGCAGATAAAAGCAGCAATATCGTAGTTTGGAACAAAGATTTATATAACGCGGAAGGAATGTACCAACTCAGCAACACAAAATTCTATGCCCCAACGAAAAACGATGCTACCCGTTCAAATAATGACATAGTGAAAGTAACCATTTAAGACTTGATTACAGAAGGTAGCCTCCCACCCCAAGCTGTTTCTCTTCACATTAAGGACAGCTGTTTAGGCACACCCACCTTCTACTTTCTTCCTAAAATCCACAAACCAGGTAACCCCGAATGCCCATTGTATCAGCGTGTTCATGCCCAACATGAGCACATTTCTGACTTTTTGGACAGCATTTTCCAGCCCCTAGTACACAGCCTACCTCCTTTTTGAAAGATATCAAACACGCTTTAACAACCTTTGATACGATCACACTCTCTCTCAACACCAGGCCTATCACATCTTTCTCCTTGATGTCTGCTCCCTATACACTTCTATAAACCATGAGGATGGGCTTTTAGCACTCCCCTATTTTCTCGACAAAGACCCTCACCCCACTATTAGCACTAACACCATAATCAGACTTACACTGTTAGTACTTAAATTCTTTCGAATTCAACGGCGAATACCTCTAACAAATCATTGGTGTTGCCATGGGAACGAAAATGGGTCCTAGTTGTTAATGTTTATTTATGGCCTTTCTGGAAGTCAAACTAAGGGAAACCTACACTGGAAGACTTCCAGAATTCTATAAAAGGTACATCGATGATGGCAGTAGAATCACAAGTATGCCACAGGAAGACCTAAAAATGTATTAAATTCGCCAACTCACTCAATAAAAACACATAATTCACTTATGAAATCTTTGACAAGTTTGTTAAGTTTTTAGACATTAAAATTTCTATTGGCACAAACAGGCTTGTCACCTCTGTATTTTACAAGAACACCGAGAGCCACACGTATTTGCTTTACACCTCCTCTCAACCTGAAGCCTGTAAGAACTCCATCCCATACTCCCAACTCATTCGTTTTCGCCGCATATGTCAGGATAATTTGGACTTTATAGATCAGTCCAACAAGTTATTAGAATTTTTCCGTCATCGCCAGTACCCAGAAAAGGTCCTTCTTGAAGCCTTAAACCGTATCCAACTAGTCAGCGCAAAGAAGTATTCAGGAAAAAGCCTGTTACTCTATCTGACAGAGCTAAGTTAGTACTGCCTTTCCACCCGCACGGTCACATGATTAATAAAATTCTTTATCGTCATCTGCCGATAATCCAACTCAACTCCGACACTCGCGACATTTTGTCTGATCCACCCCTATTGCCATACTAACCTGAGCCAAACCTTAAGGACAACCTTGTCCACAGCCACTTGAAGCAGAGAATTACATATGTTGGCACCAGAAAATGTAACCGTCCCCGCTGCGTTACCCGCCCGGTAGTCTGGGAAACGAAAACATTCACCTTTCCCAAAACTATCATCGCTTTTCATGAGGGATTCACATGCGAGTCCCGTAATGTGGTATATGTCATTGTTTAAAAAAGATGCAGTTAACATATATTGGTGAGACTCGCCTTAGATTAGGGGACTGCATGCAAAAACATATGTACGACATCGCTTAGCATGCTTCGAAATCAGTCCCAAATCATTTAAATGGCCTCAACCACAGAGGCAAATCTGATTTTCTGGTAACAGCCATCAAACACTGTCACGGAGATGACACAAGCCCCCTGGCGCTTGAGAACCGCTGCATTAAAAATTATGAAACGCTGGAGCCACATGGGTTAAACTCGCTGTTGAGCTACACTTTACATTCTCTTCAATCATTATAGTATCTCTCCACTAAGTCCACCCCTTCTTACTGTTCACACTTCTTCACAGCATCACTCTGCAACACCTCTTCCCTAATCACTTGTTTCAACTACTCCCAGTTAGGTCAACATTGTGTCACTCTGTCTCCCCTCCCCGGTTCCCCATCCACCACCCCCAGTTACAACCCACCGACCACATGTCACAGTTCTCTACTTAAACAGTCTCCACTTTTTCCTATTTTATGCATTCTGGTATCACAGCTTTACTGCAGTGCTTCGTGTATGGTTATATACTTGTACACTATGATATCCATACTCTGTATGCAGAGCTAAGATATTCATACTCTGTATGCAGAGCTAAGATATCCATACTCTGTATGCAAAGATATCCATTCTCTGTATGCAGGGCTAAGACAATCATCAACTGTAGCTTCACACAATGATGTTGTTGAGACAGTGGATTTAACTGAACATAGCACTAAATAAATAATTAGACTGTTTCGTGAAGAAAGTTTTATGTGAAACAGATGTTTTTAGAACAGTGCTACATCAGAAATATGCTTTTCAAACCATATGCTCTTTTAAAACTGTCCCGTACCACGTAACTACTAATTAATGGTGTTGCCATAACGACCGTTGCCTTAAACACAGGAAGGAAATATGACATTGTAGCTGTGTAGAAGGAAATATGACATTGTAGCTGTGTAGAAGGAAATATATCATTTTAGATGTGTAGAATGAAATATGACATTGTAGATGTGTAGTTGTGAATGGTTCCCGATTGAAACAGGCGTGAAACAAGGATGTATACTGTCTCCTTTACTTTTTGGAATTACAATAGACTTCATAATGACAAAATGCTGCACAGGTAATACAGGTATTGCCTGGGTACATGGGACCCAACTAGAAGATCTTGATTTTGCTGATGACATAACTCTTATCAGTAATAATGTGAATTCCATGCAAGAAAAAACAGATAGCCTATCTTCACTGGCTAGCAAAATAGGACTTGAAATTAACAAGGACAAAACAAAAATAATGAAAATTCCCATCAATCAAAATGGAAAAATACACATAGAAGGGACAGATATTGAAGAAGTCAATCAATTTGCATACCTTGGCAGCTACATAGACCAGGATGGTGACACTAGAAAGGAAGTTAGGATCAGAATTGCAAAAGCAGCATCAATCTTCAAGAATCTTGAGAACATATGGAATTCAAAAGTTATAAGCACAAAAACCAAGTTAAGACTATTCAATTCAAATGTAATATCCACCCTCATTTATGCATGCCAAAGCTGGAAAACAACTAAAGAAATAGAAAAGAAATTAGACTCTTTTGAAAACAAATGCCTAAGGAAAATACTCGGCATCAAGTGGAATGAATTCAAGAACAATGCAGAGATAAGACAGATGACTGAACAACAACCAGTCTCACGGGTGATCAGGAAAAGGAGATGGACATATGTTGGTCACTTGATGAGAAGAAATGATCAGAGAATCCCAAAACAAGCTATCAAGTGGAACACAGCAGGCCGAAGAAAAAGAGGCAGACCGCGTGAAACTCTGAAGAGGACATTATTAAGAGAGGCCAAGTTAACAGGCATAAAATCCTTTGTTGAGGTTGAAAGACTCGCCGAAGACAGGAAAAATTGGCGAACTACTTTGCGAGCCCTATGTGACGTCTAACGGCACGGGAAGGATATAAGATATAAGATAAGATAAGAAGATGTGTAAAGGGAAATATTACATTGTAGATGTGTAAAAAGAAGTCTGACATTGTAGCAATGTAGAAGAAAATATGACATTGTGAATGTGTAGATAGAAAAATGACATTGTAGCTGTGTAGAAGGAAATATGACATTGTAGATATAGAAAAATGACAGTGTAGCTGTATAGAAGGAAATATGACAGTGTAGTTGTGTAAAAAGAAATCTGACATTATAGCTGTGTAGAAGGAAATATGACATTGTAGATGTGTAAAAATAAGTCTGACATTGTAGTTGTGTAGAAGGAAATATGACATTGTAGATGTGTAGATAGAAAAATAACATTGTAGCTGTGTAGAAGGAAATGTGACATTGTAGCTGTGTAAAAATAAGTCTGACGTTGTAGTTGTGTAGAAGGAAATATGACATTGTAGCTGTGAAGAAGGAAATATGACATTGTAGCCGTGTAGAAGGAAATATGACATTGCAACTGTGTAGAAGAAAAGAGGTGTATAAACTAGGAAAAAATTAGGAGCAGCATTATTACTTAACAGCTACAAAGTTGTAATGTTTCGACCTGAGCCTTAACCATACAAAAACATACAGGACGTAGAAATAGAGAGAGGAGATCAAATATAGATTTCCATGAATACTATTTTTTAAAAAATTAAATATAGTACTTAGCTATAAAGTCTAAGATGTGGCATGTCCGGCGGTGTGTGTCAGGAACGTATGTAGTAGAACGTGGAGATTGTTTAAATGGAGACCTGTGATATGTGGTCGGTGGGTTGTAACTGGGGGTGGTGGATGGGGGAACGTGGAGAGGAGATAGTGATACAATTTTGACATAGCCAGGAGAAGGTGAAATAGATGACTAGGGAAGAGGGGTTGCAAAGTGATGCGTTCAGGAGATGTGACAAGTAAGAAGGGGTGGAGCTTAGTGAAGAGGTACTATAATGATTGAAGAGAATGTTAAGTGCAGCTCAACAGCCAGTTTAAACAATGTGGCTCCAGCGTCCCATAGTTTTTTTAATGCAGCGGTTCTCAAGCGCCAGGCGGCTTGTGTCATCTGCGTGACATTGTTTGATGGCTGTTACCAGAAAATCAGATTTGCCTCTGTGGTTGGGGCCATTGGAATGATTTGCGACTGGTTTCGAAGCATGCTGAGCAATATCGTACAGATGTTTTTGCATGCAGTCCCCTAATCTGAGGCAAGTCTCACCAATATATGTTAACTGCATCTTTTTTAAGCAATGACATATACCACATTACGGGACTCGCATGTGAATCCCTCATGAAAAGCGATGATAGTTTTGGGAAAGGTGAATGTTTTCGTTTCCCAGAGAAAAGATGCGGCAGCTCGAAACAGTTTGTAAGCCATTTAGCGAGTGTTGTCATGGAAACCGCATGTCGGCCAATGACCTTGTTTCCCGTCGTGTTCTAGTTTTTCATTTACCGATCTGATAGTTGCTTTTGTTAACAAATGTTTCGGTTTTGTCTTATCCTAGAT
>CM019698.1:46994920-47069760 GCA_009760885.1 Achatina immaculata
TCATCTTGCTGACTGATAAGAGACTTAATATATTCCAGTTCTTAACTTAGTAATTGTTAAGATACTTACTGCATTCTGATTCTTAGCTTTGTGACTGAGAAGCGATTTACTGTTTGCTAGTTATTAGCGTGGTAACTAATAAGAGACTTACTGTATTCTAGTTCTTAACTTAGTGATTGTTAAGAGATGTATTGCATCCTAGTTCCTATCTTGCTGACTGATAAAAGACTTACTGTATCCTAGTTCTTAACTTACTAAGATACTTAAAGCATCATAGTTCTTAGATTAATGACTGATAAGTGATTTACTGCATCATAGATCTTAATTTGTTTCTTATTCAGAGGCTTACTACATCCTAGTTCTTCACTTAGTGACTGATAGGAGACTTAATTCATGCTAGTTCTTACCTTAGTGTGTGGAAAGAGAAATACCGCATGCTAGTTCTTAGCTTAACAATTAATAAGAGACATTGCATCCTAGTTTTTTGTTTAATGACTGATAAGGGACATAATGCGTCCTAGTTCTTAGTTTAGTGATTGATAAGGGACACATGGCATCCTATTTCTCAGGTTATTGACTGATATACCACATCCTATTTCTTAATTTAATGATTGATAAGGGACATACTGCATCCTAGTTATTATTTTAATGATTGATAAAGGGCATACTACATCCTAATTCTTAGTTTAATTATTGATAATGGACATACTACATCCTAGTTCTTAGTTTAATGACTGACAATTGACATACTACATCCTAGTTCTTAGTTTTATGATTGATAAGGGACATACTACATCCTAGTTGTTTTTTAATTATTGATAAGGGACATACTACATCCTAGTTCTTAGTTTAATGATTGATAAGGGATTTACTGCATTCTAGTTCTTAGCTTATTAGTAAGGGACACACTGCATTCCAGTTCTTAGCTTGCTGCCTGATAAGAGACATACTGCACGCTAGTTCTTAGCTTTATGACTGATAACTGACTTACTACATCTTATATCTTAGCTTAGTGAGTGATAAGAGACTTATTGCACACTAGTTCTTAGCTTAGTGACTGATAATAAACTTACTGTACTCTAGTTCTTAGCTTGTTTACTGATAAAAGACTTACTGTAACTTAGGTCTTACATTGGTGACTTACTGCAGTATTTTCCTTCACAAAGCATGGGTTAAAATTGATAGGGTCTTGGTGTATCTCTTCAGCATTGTAATTCAACACATTCTAGCCATGAAATTTCTACCTATTCAATGTTAAAAAAAATCTCTATCATCAGGATAGTTTCATCTCTCTTTGTTCATTTTAAAATATTATTTCTGTTTTTTAAATTAAACATAGACCAGTCGGAATTGTTATCTGAAGTTACTTTGTTCAATGAACATTGTTATGTGAAGTTATTTAGATCAGTCAGCGTTATTATGTGAAGCTACTTAGATCAGTGAGCATTGTTATGTGAAGTTACTGAAACCAGTGATCGTTTTTAAGTGAAGTTACTTAGATCAGTGAGCATTTTTACGTGAAGTTACTTAGATCAGTGAGCATTGTTACGTGAAGTTACTTAGATCAGTGAGCATTGTTACGTGAAGTTACTTAGATCAGTGAGCATTGTTATGTAAAGTTACTTAGATCAGTGAGCATTGTTACGTGAAGTTACTTAGATCAGTGAGCATTGTTACGTGAAGTTACTTAGATCAGTGAGCATTGTTATATGAAATTAGACCAGTGAGAATTGTTATGTGAAGTCTAGCAGACGCGTGTTCTATCATGGACGCTGAAAAAAATGTAGCTTGCCTTTCAGACCGAAAGTGAAGTAAAATATAAAATAGTTGATTATCAAAGTAACTCTATCCATTTATTATTACCAAGACACACGTGTGTGTTAAAGATCATTCATTCATTTGCATGTCCCTTGCGGAACTTTGCCTCCTTAACAGAACAACTGTAGGCCTTTCGGTTGTGAGCAAAATGGTCTGCTGCTGATATGTTAGAAGTAGTAACTATATATAAGAACAGTATAAGAACATTTATAAGCTTTATAGCAGTCATGAAACAATGGAAAGAAACATCATCATCATCATCATCATCTTCATCATCATCATCATCATCAGCAGCAGCAGCAGGTGCCGTGCCGTGCCGACTGGTGTTGGCTATTATGCTTCTTCAGAGTACACGATCCTTCATGCAGGTTATCAGATCAGTTGGTGATCTCCTCTCACACCATCCCATCAGACTGTCCAGTATCATTTCTCTTGGTCTTCTTCTTGATCTGCTTCCTTTTATTTTTCCTGTTGTTATAATATGTTCAATACCCCCTCTTCTCATTGTATGTCCTATGAAAGTACATTGTCTCTCTCTTATTTTTTTTTTACACAAGACTTTTTCTATCTCCAACTCTTCTCAACACTCTTCATTAGTTATTTTTGCTATCCAGGGGATTCGGAAAGAAACAGAGACTACAATTAAAAAAATACAATAAAGAAGGAAGATGACAGAGTCAGACAAGAGATAAAAGAATATACAGAATGTCAAAATCAATTTTTTAAAAAATAGAGGAAAACTGAGGACACAGTGTGGCAGTAAGGTAGGAAGATGTGAGAGATACAAGAAAAAAATGACCCCTACAGTAAACCTGAACATAAAAATCTACTTCATTTCGTTACTGGAACCAGTTTTACCCCAGTCGTCATTTCTCTTATCTCTCACAAAGTTGCAGGTAACGACCACACATGATTCTCAGTCTGTCTTCTCATTCATTCATGACTTACAAATCTCTAACATAACAAGAAACTTTGTCTCAGTAAAACCAAGGCAGGGTTTATCGTGTGAAAAGCAACGTGTTTATTTTATACAGAAGTTCAACTTTGACAAATTACTCCATGATGAACATCAGTTAACTTCTACACAAACGTCGTTGCTTAATCTTCCTTCTCCTAGTCCGATCAATTCGTCCCCATTATTAAAGATTAAAAAAAAAATAATAATGAATCAGTTTTAGCACGAACTCCAAATTATTTCAGAAAAAAAATTTAACAATTTATCTGTCGAAACATTATATGAAATGTTTGTTAAAGACTCACCAGTTACATTGTCACAGGTATGATAGTAGTCTCCTAATTAGTTGGATATAAGCAGTATTGGCACTCAGGAAACAATTAATAAAGTTACTGCCCTTGTTTAAAAGGTAACTTGCGTAGGCAAGTGTCTTGAGATAAGCTTGTAGCATGAAAAACAGAGTGTGTAAAGTTATGCTATAAATATCTCGCAAGATTAGGTTACAGTAAAAACACTTGCTATGTTTTGGAACAGGAAGTATTTACTTCTTTTGGAGATCATTACTATGTTTTGATTAGGAGAGTGACTTGTTTTGTACATTGTTTTTCGGTAGTAAAAGTTTTTGGTAGAGGCAGTTTAAGTTAAGATGAAGTGGTTAGTTTTGAGACAGTTTGAAGTGTTTGTTGTTAGATGAGCTTTTTTTTTTTTGTTGGAATCTTTGTACGTCTTTTTTGTTGCATGTAAATTGTAAGGTTTCTACCCACATGGCTGTGAATATCTCATGCCGGGAATTGTCATTGTATTTGTATTTCCAGCCTGACTTGCTACGTTACCATCCTCATAATATCATCTGTCATTTTCTACATACCTACCTACCTACCTACCTACCTACCTACCTACCTACCTACATACCTACCTACCTACCTACCTACCTACCTACCTACCTACCTACCTACCTACCTACCTACCTACCTACCGACCGACCGACCGACCTACCTACCTACCTACCTACATACCTACCTACATACCTACCTACCTACCTACCTACCTACCTACCTACCTACATACCTACCTACCTACCTACCTACCTACCTACCTACCTACATACCTACCTACCTACCTACCTACCTACCTACCTACCGACCGACCGACCGACCTACTACCTACCTACCTACCTACCTACCTACCTACCTACCTACCTACCTACCTACCGACCGACCGACCTACCTACCTACCTACCTACCTACCCACCTACCTACCTACCTACCTACCTACCTACCTACTGACCTACCTACTTACCTACCTACTGACCTACCTACCTACCTACCTACTGAACTACCTACCTACCTACCTACTGACCTACCTACCTACCTACCTACTGACCTACCTACCTACCTACTGACCTACCTACCTACCTACCTACCTACCTACCTACTGACTACCTACCTACCTACCTACCTACTGACCTACCTACCTACCTACCTACCTACTGACCTACCTACCTACCTACCTACCTACTGACCTACCTAACTACCTACCTACCTACTGACCTACCTACCTACCTACCTACTGACCTACCTACCTACCTACTGACCTACCTACCTACCTACCTACCTACTGACCTACCTACCTACCTACCTACTGACCTACCTACCTACCTACCTACTGACCTACCTACCTACCTACCTACTGACCTACCTACCTACCTACCTACTGACCTACCTACCTACCTACCTACCTACCTACTGACCTACCTACCTACCTACCTACTTACCTACCTACCTACCTACTGACCTACCCACCTACCTACCTACCTACCGACCTACATAACTACCTACCTACATATACACCTACCTTCCTACCTATCTATATATCTCCGTCATCACCACCAGTGACGGACACGACGCTATCGTCAGTAATATCAGTGAAGGCGCTACCACCAACAACCACATGCAAGAACAAGTCACCACCAGATACGAAATACAAGAGAACACTACATGCTCCGACTTACAAGAACAAGCCACCACCATACACGAAGGACAAGAGAACACTACAAATTCCGACAGACAAGATAATGCCACCGCCACCACTCTCATTCTGATCAACTGCCCCAGTGCTGATCTTACTGACAAAGACCTGTCAGATCAGGCAAGCAGCTCAACTGAACTCACTGACGTTCAGACAATGCTAGAACACTCCACCAGCAACAGTTTAGCTGATGTGGAAAATCTGGACAACAGTGAAGCTCCAGCGCCTGAGTTCTCTACATCTAGTGTGGCTGATTCACCACATACATCTCAGCAGCCTACATTTGTCGAGGAAGAATTAGCTATATTATGTAGCCAGAACATACTTGATGTAGTCAAAGATCTCGTCATAAACCTTATTGCTGACACGGCAGCGGAGAATAAGCACTCATTCAAGCTGGAGAATGACAGTCTCAGGGCTGAACTTACGTCACTGAGAGATGAAAACACTAAAATGAGACTCATGATATCAGAATGGCAGAGTGAGCCACGCAGACACAGCAAGGAAGTGTTGACAAGTATTCAAGAAGTGACTGCTGACACAGACAATATGGCTGTAAAATCATGCACGAGTTCACCAGATATCAACACAGAACACACGCCACAGCAAAGAGCTGCACAACATAATCACACCAGCACCACAACACCTATAAAGGCAGCACATGAAAATATAGCTTACCCTATTGATGTGCAGACAAGTAATAGGATCCAAGCTTTCCAAGATAGCCCCATTTTACATAACCATAAAACAACAAGGATCCAAACAGATATTTCAAACAAGACATCCACTCCCCAACCATGGTCTCATAAACGTCATCAAGAAAAAGATACACAACAATACAGTAACAACATCAAAGAATATACAACACACTTGATAATCGAAGATTCCTTACTTAATGGAAAATATGGCGAGCGGAGGTCAGTTACCTCAGACACTGTCTCAATCACGCCAGTACCTGGAGCTGGTATTATAAAACTAAAGCAGACATTGTCTCAATCACGCCAGTACCTGGAGCTGGTATGAAACTAACGCAGACACTGTCTTAGTCATACCAGTACCTAGAGCCGGTATTATAAAACTAAGGCAGACACTGGGACGATTTGACCTCGATCAGTGATTGAGGAGAACGACCGTACATGTTGGCATTAATGACAGCATGAACGGCCAGAATCTTCGGCCCTCTGATATACAGGACTTGATATCCACCATCAAGAAGAAATACCCCAACACTTGCATAAACACTTCATTCATCATTCCATTTTGTTCTGGTCCTGGACTTCGCATGGTGGATATAAACAACAAAATACTGCAAACATTTTGTCTACAGAACACAACAGCTTTTATAAACAACAAAATACTACAAACATTATTTCTACAAAATACAAAAGCTTTTACAAACAACACACTCGAAGACTGGCAACGTGGTGCAGCCCAGACAAACAGACTTATAACCAGATAGACTACATATTAATCAACAAACGATTCCGCAATGCATTACTGACAATAAAAACCATGCCAGGAGCTGACTGCAATAGTGACCATGAACCACTCTGTGGAAAAATTAGAATAAAGCTAAAGAAAGCAGGCAGAAAAGTGAGAAACATCAAACTGAATACAGAACTTCTTTAAAATGACGAAGAACTGCAAGAACAATATAAAGTTATTATAACAAATAGATACAATGCAATAGCAAAGATAAATAGAAATAGATGAACAATGGGAAATGCTAAGAGATTCTATACACCAAACTGTTAAGGAGATAATACCACCAAAAAAGAAGCCTCTAAAAATAAATGGATGACAGACGACATCTTAGGACTAATGGACAAGAGGAGGATGAATAAAAATAACGAGAAAAAATATAACAAGATAAATAAAGAAATAAGACGCAAACGCAGAGAAGCAAAAGAATTGTGGTTAAATGAGCAATGCAGACAGATAGAGGACTCTCATAATAAAGACAGCAAAAACATGCGTAAACGAAATAATGAACTCACAGGCAGGAAAACAAAATATACCACAGTATGCCTGAAATCGAAAGAAGGTAAAATGTTAATGGGAAAAGGAGACATTGTGGACAGGTGGACAGAGTATATCGGTGAGCTATATGGAGGAGAAAGACCAGAATTAACACCAGATGCTGAAAACTGTGATGGACCGTCAATACTTGAAGATGAAATTATAGATGCCATCAAACACATGAAGAAAGGAAAAGTGACTGGGTCTGATAATATAACAATAGAAGAAATAGAGACGCTAGAGGAGGCAGGAATAAAAATAATAACCAAGTTACTGAATGACATTTACAACAGTGGTTATATTCCCAGTGACCTGATTAAATCCACGTTTATAGCACTACCAAAGAAACCAGGTGCAAAGGAATGCGACGACCACCGGACTATCAGCCTCTCATGTCACATAACGAAGCTACTTCTGAGAATAATTATGAGAAGAACAAGGAAAATGTTAAAAATGGAAATAGCAGATGAACAGTTTGGTTATGTTGAAGGAAAGGGAACACACACTGCCATTTATGCTTTACAAACACTAACAGAAAGAGCTTTAGAAGTACAGAAAGATCTCTACTTATGCTTCATTGATTACACCAAGGCATTTGACACGGTGAAACATAATGAAATTATTAAAATGCTTGAAGACATCAATATAGACGGCAAAGACCTGAGGACTGTAAAACATCTATACTGGCAGCAAGAAGCAGCAATTCGAGTTGAAAATAGAATTGGAAAATATCAACCTATAAAACAAGGGGTGCGACAAGGTTGTGCACTATCTCCAGATCATTTTCTCTGTATAGTGAGAATATTCTAAGAACAATCATCACAGAACCAGGCATAAAATTGGAGGATCCAATATTAACAACCTTCGGTATGATGACGACACATTACTAATAGCTGAGAAGCAACAAGACCTGCAAAATCTCTTGGATAAAGTCGCCAAAAGAAAGTGAACAGAAAGGCCTTATTTTTAACATAAAAAAGACAGAGACTATGGTTATATGTAAGAAACAGAATCCACCAGCATGCAATATTAAATTAAACTGAACTATTCTAAAGCAGGTGTAGAAATTCAAATACCTTGGAGCAGTAATAACTTCAGATGGGAAATGCAGAGCATAAATTAAGAACAGAATAGGCCAAGCAAAGACTGCATTTCAGAGAATGATAAACATATTAGCTAACACATTTTTATCAGTGAATGTTAGAAAACGAGTCCTAAAATGCTATATTGAACATATCTTGTTATATGGAAGTGAATCATGGACAATAGGCAAGTCTGCAGAAAAATGATTGGAAGCAGCAGAAATGTGGTTTATTAGAAGAATGTTGCGAATCCCCTGGACAGCAAAAAAAAAAAACTAATGTATGAGAAGAGCTGGAGAGACAAAAAAAAACTTGTCAAAAAGATAAGAGAGAGACAATGTACTTTCATAAGACATGCAATGAGAAGAGGGGGCATAGAAAATATTATAACAACAGGAAAAATAGAAGGAAAAAGATCAAGAGGAAGACCAAGAGAAATGATATTGGACAGTCTGACAGGATGGTGTGAGAGGAGATCACCAACTGAACTGATGGCCTGCAAGAAGGATCGTTTACGCTGGAGAAGCATAATAGTCAACGCCAGTCGTCACGGCATCTGATAATGATGATGATGACACTATTTTTTAACTTCAGCAACAGGTTATTCCCAAAAACAAAACGCCTCTACAGCGACCACATCCACATTAACAAAACTAGCAGCAGCATCCTACAGGGACCATATCCATATTAACAAGACTAGCAGCAGTAGCATCCTACAGGGACCACATCCATATTAACAAGACTAGCACCATCCTACAGGGACCACATCCATATTAACAAGACTAGCACCATCCTACAGGGACCACATCTATATTAACAAGACTAGCAGCAGTAGCATCCTACAGGGACCACATCCATATTAACAAGACTAGCACCATCCTACAGGGACCACATCCATATTAACAAGACTAGCACCATCCTACAGGGACCACATCTATATTAACAAGACTTGGAGCAGTAATAACTTCAGATGGGAAATGCAGAGCATAAATTAAGAACAGAATAGGCCAAGCAAAGACTGCATTTCAGAGAATGATAAACATATTAGCTAACACATTTTTATCAGTGAATGTTAGAAAACGAGTCCTAAAATGCTATATTGAACATATCTTGTTATATGGAAGTGAATCATGGACAATAGGCAAGTCTGCAGAAAAATGATTGGAAGCAGCAGAAATGTGGTTTATTAGAAGAATGTTGCGAATCCCCTGGACAGCAAAAAAAAAAAACTAATGTATGAGAAGAGCTGGAGAGACAAAAAAAACTTGTCAAAAAGATAAGAGAGAGACAATGTACTTTCATAAGACATGCAATGAGAAGAGGGGGCATAGAAAATATTATAACAACAGGAAAAATAGAAGGAAAAAGATCAAGAGGAAGACCAAGAGAAATGATATTGGACAGTCTGACAGGATGGTGTGAGAGGAGATCACCAACTGAACTGATGGCCTGCAAGAAGGATCGTTTACGCTGGAGAAGCATAATAGTCAACGCCAGTCGTCACGGCATCTGATAATGATGATGATGACACTATTTTTTAACTTCAGCAACAGGTTATTCCCAAAAACAAAACGCCTCTACAGCGACCACATCCACATTAACAAAACTAGCAGCAGCATCCTACAGGGACCATATCCATATTAACAAGACTAGCAGCAGTAGCATCCTACAGGGACCACATCCATATTAACAAGACTGGCAACGTGGTGCAGCCCAGACAAACAGACTTATAACCAGATAGACTACATATTAATCAACAACGATTCCGCAATGCATTACTGACAATAAAAACCATGCCAGGAGCTGACTGCAATAGTGACCATGAACCACTCTGTGGAAAAATTAGAATAAAGCTAAAGAAAGCAGGCAGAAAAGTGAGAAACATCAAACTGAATACAGAACTTCTTTAAAATGACGAAGAACTGCAAGAACAATATAAAGTTATTATAACAAATAGATACAATGCAATAGCAAAGATAAATAGAAATAGATGAACAATGGGAAATGCTAAGAGATTCTATACACCAAACTGTTAAGGAGATAATACCACCAAAAAGAAGCCTCTAAAAATAAATGGATGACAGACGACATCTTAGGACTAATGGACAAGGAGGATGAATAAAAATAACGAGAAAAATATAACAAGATAAATAAAGAAATAAGACGCAAACGCAGAGAAGCAAAAGAATTGTGGTTAAATGAGCAATGCAGACAGATAGAGGACTCTCATAATAAAGACAGCAAAAACATGCGTAAACGAAATAATGAACTCACAGGCAGGAAAACAAATATACCACAGTATGCCTGAAATCGAAAGAAGGTAAAATGTTAATGGGAAAAGGAGACATTGTGGACAGGTGGACAGAGTATATCGGTGAGCTATATGGAGGAGAAAGACCAGAATTAACACCAGATGCTGAAAACTGTGATGGACCGTCAATACTTGAAGATGAAATTATAGATGCCATCAAACACATGAAGAAAGGAAAAGTGACTGGGTCTGATAATATAACAATAGAAGAAATAGAGACGCTAGAGGAGGCAGGAATAAAAATAATAACCAAGTTACTGAATGACATTTACAACAGTGGTTATATTCCCAGTGACCTGATTAAATCCACGTTTATAGCACTACCAAAGAAACCAGGTGCAAAGGAATGCGACGACCACCGGACTATCAGCCTCTCATGTCACATAACGAAGCTACTTCTGAGAATAATTATGAGAAGAACAAGGAAAATGTTAAAAATGGAAATAGCAGATGAACAGTTTGGTTATGTTGAAGGAAAGGGACCACATCCACATTAACAAGACTAGCAGTAGCATCCTACAGGGACCACATCCATATTAACAAGACTAGCACCATCCTACAGGGACCACATCCATATTAACAAGACTAGCAGCGGCATCCTACAGGGACCACATCCACATTAACAAGACTAACAGTAGCATCCTACAGGGACCACATCCACATTAACAAAACTAGCAGTAGCATCCTACAGGGACCACATCCACATTAACAAGACTAGCAGTAGCATCCTACAGGGACCACATCCACATTAACAAGACTAGCAGTAGCATCCTACAGGGACCACATCCACATTAACAAGACTAGCAGCAGCATCTTACAGTGACCACATCCACATTAACAAGACTAGCAGCATCCTACAGGGACCACATCCACATTAACAAGACCAGCAGTAGCATCCTACAGGGACCACATCCACATTAACCAGACTAGCAGCAGTATCCTACAGGGACCACATCCACATTAACAAGACTAGCAGCAGTATCCTACAGGGACCACATCTACATGAACAAGACTAGCAGCAGTATCCTACAGGGACCACATCCACATTAACAAGACTAGCAGCAGTATCCTACAGGGACCACATCTACATTAACAAGACTAGCAGCAGTATCCTACAGGGACCACATCTACATTAACAAGACTAGCAGCAGTATCCTACAGGGACCACATCTACATTAACAAGACTAGCAGCAGCATCCTACAGGGACCACATTAACAAGACTAGCAGCAGCATCCTACAGGGACCACATAACAAGACTAGCAGCACCATCCTACAGGGACCACATTAACAAGACTAGCAGCGGCATCCTACAGGGACCACATCTACATTAACAAGACTAGCAGCACCATCCTACAGGGACCACATTAACAAGACTAGCAACAGCATCCTACAGGGACCACATCTACATTAACAAGACTAGCAGCACCATCCTACAGGGACCACATTAACAAGACTAGCAACAGCATCCTACAGGGACCACATCCACATTAACAAGACTAGCAACAGCATCCTACAGGGACCACATCTACATTAACAAGACTAGCAGCACCATCCTACAGGGACCACATTAACAAGACTAGCAACAGCATCCTACAGGGACCACATCTACATTAACAAGACTAGCAGCACCATCCTACAGGGACCACATTAACAAGACTAGCAGCAGCATCCTACAGGGACCACATCTACATTAACAAGACTAGCAGCGGCATCCTACAGGGACCACATCTACATTAACAAGACTAGCAGAAGCATCCTACAGTGACCACATCCATATTAACAAGACTAGCAGCGGCATCCTACAGGGACCACATCTACATTAACAAGACTGGCAGCAGCATCCTACAGGGACCACATCCATATTAACAAGACTAGCAGCGGCATCCTACAGGGACCACATCTACATTAACAAGACTAGCAGCGGCATCCTACAGGGACCACATCTACATTAACAAGACTAGCAGAAGCATCACAAAATAATTAGTGTGTAAGTATATAACAGAATAGTTCTCCAAATATCGTGGACACAAACAAGAACAAATATATCTATACTACAAGAGCTTAATATTGAAGAAGGCTGGCTAGTAAAGAGGATTAAAGAGAGAAAACAAATATTTTGGATACATTAAACGTCATGATAATTTAGAGAAGATAGTATTGGAAGAATACATAATGTGAAAAAGAAAAAGAGGAAGACCAAAACGAAGATGGCTGCAAGACATTGTTGATTATCTTGAAATGGATGCATCAGCGGCAGGCCATCTTGCTTACAACCGAGAGGCCTACAGGAGTGCTGTTTGGGAGGCAAAATTCCTCAAGGGACATGCAAATGAATGAATGAATGAATGAATGAATGAATGAATGAATGAATGAATGAATGAATATAACTATACAAGAAGCACTGCAGTAAACCAGTGATACCAGAATGTATAAACTAGGAAAATGTAGGAGCAGCTTTATTACTTAACGATTACAAAGTTGTGACGTTTCAGCGAGAGAGTTCATCATACAGAAACGCACAGGACGAAGAAATAGAGAGAGGAGATAAAGTATAGATTCACATGAATACTGTTTAAAAAAATTTTTTTAGTGCGTAGTTAGCTTTAAATTGTAAGGTGTGACTTGTTCGGCGGTGTGTGTCAGGAATAGATTTAGTAGAACGTGGAGACTGTTTAAATAGAGAACTGTGACATGTGGTCAGTGGGTTGTAACTGTGGGTGGTGAATGGGGAACCGGGGAAGGGAGAGAGAGTGATACAATATTGACCTAGCCAGGAGAAATTGAACTAGATGATTGGGTTAGAGGGGTTGCATAGTGATGCTGTGAGGTGGTTTGAAAAGTAAGAAGGGGTGGACTTAGTGGAGAGGTACTATAATGATTGAATATAATGTTAAGTGTAGCTAAACAGCGAGTTTAACCCATGTGGCTCCAGCGTCCCATAATTTTGAATGCAGCGGTTCTCAAGCGCCAGGCGGCTTGTGTCGTTTGCGTGACACTGTTTGATGGATGTTACCAGAAAATCAGATTTGTCTCTGTGGTTGGGGCCATTGAAATGATTTGGGAGTGGTTTCGAAGCATGTTGGCCGATGTCGTACAGATGTTTTGCCTTTGGTCCCTAATCTGAGGGCAGTCTCACCAATATATGTTATCCTGCATCTTTTGTAAACGATGACATATATCACATTTCGGGACTCGCATGTGAATTCCTCTTGAAGAGTGAGGATAGTTTTGGAAAAGGTGATCGTTTTCGTTTCCCAGACTACCGTGCAGGTAACGCAGCGGGGGCGGTTACATTTTCTGGTACCAACATATGTAAGGCTCTGCTTCAAGAGGCTGTATACGAGGATGTCCTTAAGGTTTGGCTCACGTTTGTATGCCAACAGGGGTGGATCAGAGAAAATGTCGCGAGTGTCGTTGTCGAATTGGATTAGCGGCAGATGAAGATAAAGAATTTTCTTAACCATTTGACCATGCGGGTGGAAAGACCGTACTAACTTAACTCTGTCAGATGGAGTAACAGGCTTTTTCCTGAATACTTCTTTGCGGCTCACAAGTTGGATACGGTTGAAGGCTTCAGGAAAGACCTTTTCTGGGTAGTGGCGATAACGGAAAAAGTCTAATAACTTGTTAGACTGACCTATAAAGTCCAAATTATCTTGACATATGCGGTGAAGACGGAGGAGTTTGGAGTATGGGATGGAGTTCTTACAGGCCTCAGGATGGGAGGAGGTGTAACCCACCAAACACATATTGTATCACTTTCTCTCCCCTCCCCGGTTCCCCATCCACCACCCCCAGTTACAACCCACCGACTACATGTCACAGGTCTTTATTTAAACAGTCTCCACGTTCTACTAAATCCATTCCTGACACACACCGCCGGACCAGTCACACCTTACAATTTACAGCTAAGTACTCTTAAATTTTTGTGTAAGTATATAACAGAAGAGTTCTTCCAAATATCGTGGACACAAACAAGAACAAATATATCTATACTACAAGAGCTTAATATTGAAGAAGGCTGGCTAGTAAAGAGGATTAAAGAGAGAAAACAAATATTTTGGATACATTAAACGTCATGATAATTTAGAGAAGACCGTATTGGAAGAATACATAATGTGAAAAAGAAAAAGAGGAAGACAAAACGAAGATGACTGCAAGACATCGTTGATTATCTTGAAATGGATGCAGCAGCAGCAGGCCATCTTGCTCACAACCGAGAGGCCTACAGGAGTGCTGTTTGTGAGGCAAAATTCCGCAAGGGACATGCAAATGAATGAATGAATGAATGAATGAATATAGCTATACAAGAAGTACTGCAGTAAAGCAGTGATACCAGAATGTATAAACTAGGAAAATGTAGGAGCAGCTTTATTACTTAACGATTACAAAGTTGTGACGTTTCAGCGAGAGAGTTCATCATACAGAAACGCACAGGACGAAGAAATAGAGAGAGGAGATAAAGTATAGATTCACATGAATACTGTTTAAAAAAATTTTTTTAGTGCGTAGTTAGCTTTAAATTGTAAGGTGTGACTTGTTCGGCGGTGTGTGTCAGGAATAGATTTAGTAGAACGTGGAGACTGTTTAAATAGAGAACTGTGACATGTGGTCAGTGGGTTGTAACTGTGGGTGGTGAATGGGGAACCGGGGAAGGGAGAGAGAGTGATACAATATTGACCTAGCCAGGAGAAATTGAACTAGATGATTGGGTTAGAGGGGTTGCATAGTGATGCTGTGAGGTGGTTTGAAAAGTAAGAAGGGGTGGACTTAGTGGAGAGGTACTATAATGATTGAATATAATGTTAAGTGTAGCTAAACAGCGAGTTTAACCCATGTGGCTCCAGCGTCCCATAATTTTGAATGCAGCGGTTCTCAAGCGCCAGGCGGCTTGTGTCGTTTGCGTGACACTGTTTGATGGATGTTACCAGAAAATCAGATTTGTCTCTGTGGTTGGGGCCATTGAAATGATTTGGGAGTGGTTTCGAAGCATGTTGGCCGATGTCGTACAGATGTTTTGCCTTTGGTCCCTAATCTGAGGGCAGTCTCACCAATATATGTTATCCTGCATCTTTTGCAAACGACGACATATATCACTTTATGGGACTCGCATGTGAATTCCTCTTGAAGAGTGAGGATAGTTTTGGGAAAGGTGATCGTTTTCGTTTCCCAGACTACCGTGCAGGTAACGCAGCGGGGACGGTTACATTTTCTGGTACCAACATATGTAAGGCTCTGCTTCAAGAGGCTGTATACGAGGATGTCCTTAAGGTTTGGCTCACGTTTGTATGCCAATAGAGGTGGATCAGAGAAACTGTCGCGAGTGTCGGAGTTGAGTTGGATTAGCGGCAGATGATAAAGAGTTTTCTTAACCATCTGACCATGCGGGTGGAAAGGCAGTACTAACTTAACTCTGTCAGATGGAGTAACAGGCTTTTTCCTGAATACTTCTTTGCGGCTCACTAGTTGGATACGGTTGAAGGCTTCATGAAGGACCTTTTCTGGGTAGTGGCGATAACGGAAAAAGTCTAATAACTTGTTAGACTGACCTATAAAGTCCAAATTATCTTGACATATGCCGTGAAGACGGAGGAGTTTGGAGTATGGGATGGAGTTCTTATAGACTTCAGGATGGGAGGAGGTGTAACCCACCAAACACATATTGCATCACTTTCTCTCCCCTTCCCGGTTCCCCATCCACCAACCCCAGTTACAACCCACCGACTACATGTCACAGGTCTCTATTTAAACAGTCTCCACGTTCTACTAAATCCATTCCTGACAAACACCGCCGGACAAGTCACGCCTTACAATTTACAGCTAAGTACTCTTAAATTTTTTTTTATAGTATTCATGTAAATCTATAATTCATCTCTTCTCTCAATTTCTCCGTCAAGTATGCTTTTGTGTGATTAAGGCTCACGTCGAAAAGTGATACCAGAATGTATAAACTCGGAAAATGTAGGAGCAGCTTTATTACTTAACGATTACAAAGTTGTGACGTTTCAGCTAGCGCCTTCATCATACAGAAACGCACAGGACGAAGAAATAGAGAGAGGAGATAAAAGTATAGATTCACATGATTACTGTTTTAAAAAAACTTTTTTAGTGCGTACTTAGTTTTAAATTGTAAGGTGTGACTTGTTCGGCGGTGTGTGTCAGGAATGGATTTAGTAGAACGTGGAGACTGTTTAAATAGAGACCTGTGAAATGGTTGGTGGGTTGTAACTGGGAGTGTTGGGTGGGGAACCGGAGAAGGGAGAGAGAGTGATACAATATTGACCTAGCCAGGAGAAATTGAAATAGATGATTGGGTTAGAGGGGTTGCATAGTGATGCTGTGAGGTGGTTTGAAAAGTAAGAAGGGATGGAGCTTAGTGGAAAGGTACTATAATGATTGAATATAATGTTAAGTGTAGCTAACCAGCGAGTTTAACCCATGTGGCTCCAGCGTAACATAATTTTGAATGCAGCGGTTCTCAAGCGCCAGGCGGCTTGTGTCATTTGCGTGACATTGTTTGATGGCTGTTACCAGAAAATCAGATTTGTCTCTGTGGTTGGGGCCATTGAAATGATTTGGGAGTGGTTTCGAAGCATGCTGGCCGATGTCGTACAGATGTTTTGCCTTTGGTCCCTAATCTGAGGGCAGTCTCACCAATATATGTTATCCTGCATCTTTTGCAAACGACGACATATATCACTTTATGGGACTCGCATGTGAATTCCTCTTGAAGAGTGAGGATAGTTTTGGGAAAGGTGATCGTTTTCGTTTCCCAGACTACCGTGCAGGTAACGCAGCGGGGACGGTTACATTTTCTGGTACCAACATATGTAAGGCTCTGCTTCAAGAGGCTGTATACGAGGATGTCCTTAAGGTTTGGCTCACGTTTGTATGCCAATAGAGGTGGATCAGAGAAACTGTCGCGAGTGTCGGAGTTGAGTTGGATTAGCGGCAGATGATAAAGAGTTTTCTTAACCATCTGACCATGCGGGTGGAAAGACCGTACTAACTTAACTCTGTCAGATGGAGTAACAGGCTTTTTCCTGAATACTTCTTTGCGGCTCACAAGTTGGATACGGTTGAAGGCTTCAGGAAAGACCTTTTCTGGGTAGTGGCGATAACGGAAAAAGTCTAATAACTTGTTAGACTGACCTATAAAGTCCAAATTATCTTGACATATGCGGTGAAGACGGAGGAGTTTGGAGTATGGGATGGAGTTCTTACAGGCCTCAGGATGGGAGGAGGTGTAACCCACCAAACACATATTGTATCACTTTCTCTCCCCTCCCCGGTTCCCCATCCACCACCCCCAGTTACAACCCACCGACTACATGTCACAGGTCTTTATTTAAACAGTCTCCACGTTCTACTAAATCCATTCCTGACACACACCGCCGGACCAGTCACACCTTACAATTTACAGCTAAGTACTCTTAAATTTTTTTGTATAGTATTCATGTAAATCTATAATTTATCTCTTCTCTCAATTTCTCCGTCATGTATGCTTTTGTGTGATTAAGGCTCACGTCGAAAAGTCATACATTTGTAATCGTTAGGTAATAAAGCTGCTCATATTTTTTCCTATTTATACATTCTAGCAGCAGCATGCTACAAGGACCACATCCACATTAACAAGACTAGCAGCAACAGCATCAAACAGGGGCCACATCCACATTAACAAGACAGACAGCAGCATCCTACAGAGACCACATCCACATTAACAAGATTGGCAGTAGCATTCTACAGAGACCACATCCACATTAACAAGACTTGCAGCCACAGCATCCTACAGGGACCACATTAACAAGACTAGCAGCAGCAGCATCCTATAGGGAACACATCCACATTAACAAGACTAGCAGCAGCATCCTACAGGGACCACATAACAAGACAGGCAGCAGCATCCTACAGGGACCACATAACAAGACAGGCAGCAGCATCCTACAGGGACCACATAACAAGACAGGCAGCATCATCCTACAGGGACCACATCCACATTAACAAGACAGGCAGCAGCATCCTACAGGGAAACAAGACTAGCAGCAGCAGCATCCTACAGGGACCACATACACATTAACAGGAATGGCAGCAGCAGCATCCTTGCCAAAAATATCAATTATCTGGCAAGAACTGAGCAAGAACATAACAACACACTCAAATATCCAGTAAGACCTGAGATGAATTAACAACACACTCAAATATCCATAAACAGTTTAGACAGCCACCCACATCTCGTAGCTCCAGAAACACACACTCTACACCAACTACAAGACTTCAAGGACCCTCAGAAACATCACCCTCTGACTCTCTACCATTGCCCGCTCCATCCACTGACCCACTATACGTCCATGTTCCCGCCCCTGCCTACACGGCAGGCTCAACAAATTATACCAACTCTTAGTACAGCGAACAACATGGAGACTCCTGCACAATCACCACTTAGGAATACCACAACAACTGTACAGGACACAAACACGAGAACCCCGCATCATATCCATGGAACTTTCAGCTACAATATCTAATAAAGTTTAGTCCTGCAGCTCTGAGCCACGCTTATATGATGTCCCTACTACACAATCTACCCGCAACACCCACATACAGACACTAGATAGTTTGAAATTTCCAGTGCATTTAAACTTCTGTAGATAAATCTAAGTAAACTAAAACCAAAAAAAAAAAAAAACAAACAAACAAACAAACAAAATAACACCGAACTTCTTACAGCATAACACACGTTTCTTAGTGTTGTCTTATAGGTAATATTGTCATAAGGTCTTTTACAATTTACACTTACATAAAGTTCACTGATTTATAGATTTGTGTACTTTTTTCCTTATTTGTTTGTCAGTGTATTATAAATTGTTTATAATTGTATGAAAGTCTGTCTGACCAGATATTTTATTTGTACTGAAATATAATATTTGTTACAATGTTATATAATGACACAGAAAGCGGAGGAGTGGCTGCGACATGATGTCCTACGTGTTGGTCACTTAAATGTTTATCACTTGTAAAGAAAACTCACTCAGGTTACACATATATTTCGACATTGCTATATTTTGGCTTCTCTGAAAGCAGATTACATTTTAAAAAATCACTGACAACAGTATATTAATAGATGGCTTTATTTTGATGAGAAAATATTACTGAAGAAAGTTGGCTAGTAAAAAGGATTAAAAATAGAAAACGTAATTATTTTGGACATATTAAACGTCATGATAATCTAGAGAAGATCGTCTTTGAAGGGTACATAATTGGAAAAAGAAAGAGAGGACGACCAAAGCGAAGATGGCTGCAAGACATTGTTGATAATCTGCAGAATGATGCATCAGCAGCAGGCCATCAACAGAGAGGCCTACAGGAGTGCTGTTAGGGAGGCAACGTTCCGCAAGGGACAAGCAAATGAGTGGATTTAATCAGACACGATCAGCTAGGGATATAGAGACAGACAGGTTTAGTTGTTTACATTTCTAACAATTACATTTTGTAGAAGAGAAGACCTGGAAATATCAGAGGTTGAATGTATCTGTTAGAAATTAAAATATCAAATCTTAGTCAAATTCTAATTTGTTTATATACCGAAATCCAAATGCTTCAGTCAAGTGGTATGATCATTTGTGACCATGATGGATGATGCTCTAACCTATAAATTCAAGGACGTAATCATTCTAGGTGACTTCAGTATAGATCTCAGTCAGCCCAATCCTACAGGGACCACATCCACATTAACAAGACAGACAGCAGCATCCTATAGGGAACACATCCACATTAACAAGACTAGCAGCAGTAGCATCCTATAGGGACCACATCCACATTAACAAGACAGACAGCAGCATCCTATAGGGAACACATCCACATTAACAAGACAACTGACAGCAGCATCCTATAGGGAACACATCCACATTAACAAGACTAGCAGCAGTAGCATCCTATAGGGAACACATCCACATTAACAAGACAGACAGCAGCATCCTATAGGGAACACATCCACATTAACAAGACAGACAGCAGCATCCTATAGGGAACACATCCACATTAACAAGACAGACAGCAGCATCCTATAGGGAACACATCCACATTAACAAGACAGACAGCAGCATCCTATAGGGAACACATCCACATTAACAAGACTAGCAGCAGTAGCATCCTACAGGGACCACATACACATTAACAGGAATGGCAGCAGTATCCCTGCCAAAAATATCAAATATCTGGCAAGAACTGAGCAAGAACATAACAACACACTCAAATATCCAGTAAGACCTGAGATGAATTTAACAACACACTCAAATATCCATAAACAGTTTAGACAGCCACCCACATCTCGTAGCTCCAGAAACACACACTCTACACCAACTACAAGACTTCAAGGACCCTCAGAAACATCACCCTCTGACTCTCTACCATTGCCCGCTCCATCCACTGACCCACTATACGTCCATGTTCCCGCCCCTGCCTACACGGCAGGCTCAACAAATTATACCAACTCTTAGTACAGCGAACAACATGGAGACTCCTGCACAATCACCACTTAGGAATACCACAACAACTGTACAGGACACAAACACGAGAACCCCGCATCATTATCCATGGAACTTTCAGCTACAATATCTAATAAAGTTTAGTCCTGCAGCTCTGAGCCACGCTTATATGATGTCCCTACTACACAATCTACCCGCAACACCCACATACAGACACTAGATAGTTTGAAATTTCCAGTGCATTTAAACTTCTGTAGATAAATCTAAGTAAACTAAAACCAAAAAAAAAAAAACAAACAAACAAACAAACAAAATAACACCGAACTTCTTACAGCATAACACACGTTTCTTAGTGTTGTCTTATAGGTAATATTGTCATAAGGTCTTTTACAATTTACACTTACATAAAGTTCACTGATTTATAGATTTGTGTACTTTTTTCCTTATTTGTTTGTCAGTGTATTATAAATTTGTTTATAATTGTATGAAAGTCTGTCTGACCAGATATTTTATTTGTACTGAAATATAATATTTGTTACAATGTTATATAATGACACAGAAAGCGGAGGAGTGGCTGCGACATGATGTCCTACGTGTTGGTCACTTAAATGTTTATCACTTGTAAAGAAAACTCACTCAGGTTACACATATATTTCGACATTGCTATATTTTTGGCTTCTCTGAAAGCAGATTACATTTTAAAAAATCACTGACAACAGTATATTAATAGATGGCTTTATTTTGATGAGAAAATATTACTGAAGAAAGTTGGCTAGTAAAAAGGATTAAAAATAGAAAACGTAATTATTTTGGACATATTAAACGTCATGATAATCTAGAGAAGATCGTCTTTG
Organism: Achatina immaculata; assembly: GCA_009760885.1. NCBI lineage: Eukaryota > Metazoa > Mollusca > Gastropoda > Stylommatophora > Achatinidae > Lissachatina > Lissachatina immaculata. The sequence continues at coordinate 47,016,470 of CM019698.1, forward strand.
AAGGGTACATAATTGGAAAAAGAAAGAGAGGACGACCAAAGCGAAGATGGCTGCAAGACATTGTTGATAATCTGCAGAATGATGCATCAGCAGCAGGCCATCAACAGAGAGGCCTACAGGAGTGCTGTTAGGGAGGCAACGTTCCGCAAGGGACAAGCAAATGAGTGGATTTAATCAGACACGATCAGCTAGGGATATAGAGACAGACAGGTTTAGTTGTTTACATTTCTAACAATTACATTTTGTAGAAGAGAAGACCTGGAAATATCAGAGGTTGAATGTATCTGTTAGAAATTAAAATATCAAATCTTAGTCAAATTCTAATTTGTTTATATACCGAAATCCAAATGCTTCAGTCAAGTGGTATGATCATTTGTGACCATGATGGATGATGCTCTAACCTATAAATTCAAGGACGTAATCATTCTAGGTGACTTCAGTATAGATCTCAGTCAGCCCAATCCTACATGGAAGAACATTTTAATATCCTACAACTTTTTAAACTAAATTGTTAACAAACCTAGTAGGGTAACTGAATCATCATCAACATTAATACATCATATTTATGTAGCTTAACCAGGAAACATTATGGACTTTACTGTCTCTCATGTGTCGCTGAGTGATCACTACCCGATCTGTTGTACGTGGTCATATCAGGGTATAAAATGCCTAAACACAAACATACCAGCACCAAATATAGGAACTTTAAAAACTTTAACTTGGAATTAATTTTATCTGATCTAAAAGCTTCGATACTTACGTACGTTTTCCAGTTAACCAATCGTGATGAGGCCAGCGAATACTGGATTAAAATATTTCGAAATATTTTTTGACAGCCACCCACATCTCGTAGCTCCAGAAACACACACTCTACACCAACTACAAGACTTCAAGGACCCTCAGAAACATCACCCTCTGCCTCTCTACCATTGCCCGCTCCATCCACTGACCCCACTATACGATTCCATGTTCCCGCCCTGCCTACACGGCAGGCTCAACAAATTATACCAACTCTTAGTACAGCGAACAACATGGAGACTTCTGCACAATCACCACTTAGGAATACCACAACAACTGTACAGGACACAAACACGAGAACCCCGCATCATTATCCATGGAACTTTCAGCTACAATATATAATAAAGTTTAGTCCTGCAGCTCTGAGCCACGCTTATATGATGTCCCTACTACACAATCTACCCGCAACACCCACATACAGACACTAGATAGTTTGAAATTTCCAGTGCATTTAAACTTCTGTAGATAAATCTAAGTAAACTAAAACCAAAAAAAAAAAAAAAAAAAAAAAAAAAAAAAAAAAAACAAAAAGAAACAAACAAAATAACACCGAACTTCTTACAGCATAACACACGTTTCTTAGTGTTGTCTTATAGCTAATATTGTCATAAGGTCTTTTACAATTTACACTTACATAAAGTTCACTGATTTATAGATTTGTGTACTTTTTTCCTTATTTGTTTGTCAGTGTATTATAAATTTGTTTATAATTGTATGAAAGTCTGTCTGACCAGATATTTTATTTGTACTGAAATATAATATTTGTTACAATGTTATATAATGACACAGAAGCGGAGGAGTGGCTGCGACATGATGTCCTACGTGTTGGTCACTTAAATGTTTATCACTTGTAAAGAAAACTCACTCAGGTTACACATATATTTCGACATTGCTATATTTTTGGCTTCTCTGAAAGCAGATTACATTTTAAAAAATCACTGACAACAGTATATTAATAGATGGCTTTATTTTGATGAGAAAATATTACTGAAGAAAGTTGGCTAGTAAAAAGGATTAAAAATAGAAAACGTAATTATTTTGGACATATTAAACGTCATGATAATCTAGAGAAGATCGTCTTTGAAGGGTACATAATTGGAAAAAGAAAGAGAGGACGACCAAAGCGAAGATGGCTGCAAGACATTGTTGATAATCTGCAGAATGATGCATCAGCAGCAGGCCATCAACAGAGAGGCCTACAGGAGTGCTGTTAGGGAGGCAACGTTCCGCAAGGGACAAGCAAATGAGTGGATTTAATCAGACACGATCAGCTAGGGATATAGAGACAGACAGGTTTAGTTGTTTACATTTCTAACAATTACATTTTGTAGAAGAGAAGACCTGGAAATATCAGAGGTTGAATGTATCTGTTAGAAATTAAAATATCAAATCTTAGTCAAATTCTAATTTGTTTATATACCGAAATCCAAATGCTTCAGTCAAGTGGTATGATCATTTGTGACCATGATGGATGATGCTCTAACCTATAAATTCAAGGACGTAATCATTCTAGGTGACTTCAGTATAGATCTCAGTCAGCCCAATCCTACATGGAAGAACATTTTAATATCCTACAACTTTTTAAACTAAATTGTTAACAAACCTAGTAGGGTAACTGAATCATCATCAACATTAATACATCATATTTATGTAGCTTAACCAGGAAACATTATGGACTTTACTGTCTCTCATGTGTCGCTGAGTGATCACTACCCGATCTGTTGTACGTGGTCATATCAGGGTATAAAATGCCTAAACACAAACATACCAGCACCAAATATAGGAACTTTAAAAACTTTAACTTGGAATTAATTTTATCTGATCTAAAAGCTTCGATACTTACGTACGTTTTCCAGTTAACCAATCGTGATGAGGCCAGCGAATACTGGATTAAAATATTTCGAAATATTTTTTGACAAACATGTCCCCATCAAAGAAATGAGAGTAAAACAAGTAACAAAATCCCCGTGGATAACTCCTGATATCTTGCAACTTATGAGGAAACGGGATGAAGCTCATAAAAGCAGACATTTCAGTAGCTATCGCTCAGTAAGAACTGAGGTGAATATAACAACACACTCAAATATCCATAAACAGTTCAGACAGCCACCCACATCTCGTAGCTCCAGAAACACACACTCTACACCAACTAGAAGACTCCAAGGATCCTCAGAAACATCACCCTCTGCCTCTCTACCATTGCCCGCTCCATCCACTGACCCCACTATACGATTCCATGTTCCCGCCCTGCCTACACGGCAAGCTCAACAAATTATACCAACTCTTAGTACAGCGAACAACATGGAGACTTCTGCACAATCACCACTTAGGAATACCACAACAACTGTACAGGACACAAACACGAGAACCCCGCATCATTATCCATGGAACTTTCAGCTACAATATATAATAAAGTTTAGTCCTGCAGCTCTGAGCCACGCTTATATGATGTCCCTACTACACAATCTACCCGCAACACCCACATACAGACACTAGATAGTTTGAAATTTCCAGTGCATTTAAACTTCTGTAGATAAATCTAAGTAAACTAAAACAAACAAACAAAAAAAAACAAAAAAACAAAAAGAAACAAACAAAATAACACCGAACTTCTTACAGCATAACACACGTTTCTTAGTGTTGTCTTATAGCTAATATTGTCATAAGGTCTTTTACAATTTACACTTACATAAAGTTCACTGATTTATAGATTTGTGTACTTTTTTCCTTATTTGTTTGTCAGTGTATTATAAATTTGTTTATAATTGTATGAAAGTCTGTCTGACCAGATATTTTATTTTTACTGAAATATAATATTTATTACAATGTTATATAATGACACAGAAGCGGAGGAGTGGCTGCGACATGATGTCCTACGTGTTGGCCACTTAAATGTTTATCACTTGTAAAGAAAACTCACTGAGGTTACACATATATTTCGACATTGCTATATTTTTGGCTTCTCTGAAAGCAGATTACATAAAAAAAAATCACTGACAACAGTATATGAATAGATGGCTTTATTTTGATGAGAAATTATTACTGAAGAAAGTTGGCTAGTAAAAAGGATTAAAAATAGAAAACGTAATTATTTTGGACATATTAAACGTCATGATAATCTAGAGAAGATCGTATTTGAAGGGTACATAATTGGAAAAAGAAAGAGAGGACGACCAAAGCGAAGATGGCTGCAAGACATTGTTGATAATCTGCAGAATGATGCATCAGCAGCAGGCCATCAACAGAGAGGCCTACAGGAGTGCTGTTAGGGAGGCAACGTTCCGCAAGGGACAAGCAAATGAGTGGATTTAATCAGACACGATCAGCTAGGGATATAGAGACAGACAGGTTTAGTTGTTTACATTTCTAACAATTACATTTTGTAGAAGAGAAGACCTGGAAATATCAGAGGTTGAATGTATCTGTTAGAAATTAAAATATCAAATCTTAGTCAAATTCTAATTTGTTTATATACCGAAATCCAAATGCTTCAGTCAAGTGGTATGATCATTTGTGACCATGATGGATGATGCTCTAACCTATAAATTCAAGAACGTAATCATTCTAGGTGACTTCAGTATAGATCTCAGTCAGCCCAATCCTACATGGAAGAACATTTTAATATCCTACAACTTTTTAAACTAAATTGTTAACAAACCTAGTAGGGTAACTGAATCATCATCAACATTAATACATCATATTTATGTAGCTTATCCAGGAAACATTATGGAATTTACTGTCTCTCATGTGTCGCTGAGTGATCACTACCCGATCTGTTGTACGTGGTCATATCAGGGTATAAAATGCCTAAACACAAACATACCAGCACCAAATATAGGAACTTTAAAAACTTTAACTTGGAATTAATTTTATCTGATCTAAAAGCTTCGATACTTACATACGTTTTCCAGTTAACCAATCGTGATGAGGCCAGCGAATACTGGATTAAAATATTTCGAAATATTTTTTGACAAGCATGTCCCCATCAAAGAAATGAGAGTAAAACAAGTAACAAAATCCCCGTGGATAACTCCTGATATCTTGCAACTCATGAGGAAACGGGATGAAGCTCATAAAAGCAGACATTTCAGTAGCTATCGTTCACTTAGAAATAAGGTGCAGTATTTAATTAGGCAGTTAAAGAAAATTACTTCATAAACTTAGTAAAAGACCGAACTGATAGTAAATCAATGTGGAAAGCGATTAATACCCTTGTAAATAAAATGAAACATCTGAACCACAAACATTTATTGATGAACATACTTGCACTAACTTAAGCGGACATTTTAGGGAAAAAATTAGTATTCTAAAATATTCATTACCGACCCCTACTTGGGACCTGAGTGTGTTGAAAACTTACAGTGAGAGTAAATGTGTAAAGCTAAAACAACTAATTATTCCTTTCCTCACAGTCGGTGAGGTTTATAACTACATCCAGTCCTTAAAGAACACTAACTCGGCAGGAAGTGATGACATTAGTAACAAGATACTACGCTACGTTGCACCAGTTATCTCAGACACAATAACATACTTATACAATCTGTGCATTGGCGAACACTATTTCTCTAACGCTTTTAAACTCTCCAAAGTTTTTCCTCTTTTTAAATCTGGACAGACTAGTGACCTCTCAAACTATAGAACCATATCCATTCTGTCATCATTATCTAAACCTCTTTAAAAATATCCGAAAGTTAACACTTCTACACATGCAAGGAAACAATCTAATAATAGACAGTAGGTTAGGTTTTAGACCAGATCACTCCTGTCACACAGCATTAACTAAAATGACAGAAAGCTGTCTGTCTAATATAAATGATGACATATTGTGTGGTGGTGTCATTCTTGATATCAAGGAAGCTTTCGATATGACTGATCATTAAATTTCTTGCAAAAAAAACTGGAAGGTTATAGATTACACCCTGAATAACAAAATTTATTACATCTTTTTCTCACAAGTAGTTTTCTTTGGAACAAAATGTCTGACTCTTCTGTGGTTGATACTGGTATTCCTCAAGGCTCCATTCTTGGTCCCCTTCTCGTTTCTATCTATATTAATGACTTACCACTACATTTAAAGCACTCTTCATGTGATCTTTTTGCTGATGACTGCACTGTTTACAATACTAACTATGACATCAATAACCTACAGACAACGCTCAAAAATGATATAACCGGTTTGATTAAATGGAGTAATAAGAATGGTATGGTGATAAACACCAAAAAATAAAAAAACAGCAACAATAATATCCATGCTCATCACTACAGGACAGAAAATGCAGAATGCAAAAAAAACGTCACTACAGCTTTGTGCTGAGACTAAGGCAATAGAAAATGTTCATGAACATAAAACTCTAAGACTCATCATTGATCAACATTTAACTTGGAATTCTCACGTACATAACCTAACAAACTTCACTGCAGAGAAAGTTTAACAACTAGCCAAAATTAAACACTTTACCGACAAAAACACAAGAAAGATATACTACATACCACACATACAAACACACTTAGATTACTGTCTCACAATCTGGGATGGATGCTCAATCTCAAGTACAAAAAGGCTCCACTCACTTCACAGACGACCATTAAATCTGATTTGTTACTAACACCAAGTACAGACTGTAGATCAACACAAACAGCTCAAGATTCTACCGTTCAAATATAGAATCATTTTTAACAAAGTTAAGTTTGTTCACAGAATTCTGTCGCACAGTGCTCCGCCTTACTTGTGGTCACTGTTTACGTATAGCACTAAACATAGCAAGCGTTTAAAAAAAATATGTCTTCTTTCTAAACCCAGGATTGATATGTACAAGAAAAGTCTTGCATACTCTGCAGTACAGCTCTGGAACACCTTCCCCTACCATTTAAAATCCATTAGTTATACCTCATCCTTTAACTCAAACATTTTTCATTATTTGCTTGCTTTAATTATATGCCTCCATAGAATAACTCTCTCAACACATGATTCGCCAGCCATCAAGTAATAAAATGACACAGTTCGAAAATAACTTGTTAGATATTATTAGAAATTATTTTAATGTTTGTTAAAAACATATGTTAGAAGATCTGTACCGCAGTCTATTTTTATTTACGTATATGTCAGTATGTGTGCGAGTATGTGTGTCTGAGGTAGTGTATTAGGTCAATTACTTCTCTCGTTTATATTGAATGTAATAGTTTAATTTTTTACTCTTTTGATATGTTTTTCATAATTTAATGTGTATACCTGTATTAAATCGAGTGTGTAGGAAGAATGAAAGATGTGGTGACGAAGGGCAGAATATAAGACGGGCCTGCGTGTCCAGTTATTATTCCCTTAAAAATATCTATCTATCTATCTATCTATCTATCTATCTATCTATCTATATCTATCTATCTATCTATCTATCTATCTATCTATCTATCTATCTACATTATATCGATCCATATATATATCTATCTATCTATCTATCTATCTATATATCTATCTATCTATCTATCTATCTAACTATCTATCTACCTACCTACCTTCTTACGTCCCTACCTACATACCTACCTAACTATCTACCTACATATCTATCTATCTATCTATCTATCTATCTATCTATCTATCTATCTATCTATCTATCTATCTGTCTATCTATCTATCTATCTATCTATCTATCTATCTATTTACTATTTAATTCTATTTACTAGCCAGCCTTCTTCAACATTAAGTTTTTGTGGTATGTATATATTTGTTATATTTTTTGTGTCCATGATATTTGAAGAACTCTTCTGTAGCATTTACATTCAAAGGCATTTATGTGTTTCTCAGTTGTTTTGTTAAGTGTACAGGTCTCACAGGCATATGTTGCGATGGGAAAGATGCATTCCCTTAAAATCTTATTTTTGTAGTTTAATCTGTTCCTCTTCACAGATTCTTTTGTTGTTTTAATGTCTGAAAAGCAATACATGTGCTCCTTTTACATTCCCTCGTTGTATCTCCTTTATTAGTTAGTAGTGATCTAAGATATTCAAAACGCTCCACTTCTTCCAGTAGTTGACGACATCATTAAACAAGACAGACGCGTCACAGCATCTGAAACCGCTGTAATTCTTGAGACAGTTCACAATGCAGGAAGTGATTGAAACCCCCGGCTATAGAAAAGCTTGTGTCCGCTGCGTCCCATGTTTGTTGACTGAAGACCACAAAGCTGTGAGAAAAAAATTTTTTTTGCTCGCCGGACAACTGAACACATTCAGAAAATAGGTTGGTAAATTCTTCCACACTCTGCCTATAGCCCCGACCTGGCACATAGTGATTACCATCTTTTCTGTTTTGTGAAAGAATGCGAGGCCATCACTACGACACAGGAGAGAACGTCCAGAAAGCAGTGCGTCTGTGACTTCTGTCAGCTAGAACATAATTCTACCTGGAGGATATTTTGAACTTTGCACAGCGGTGGAGAAAATGTGTGCAGAGAAATGAAAATTATGTTGAAACGTGAAGAAAAGGAAGCAGATTTAGGTGATAGATTAATATTTTCTCTACATATACATTCAGACATTTAGAAAATATTTTGGTCATGACTTTCGGTATGACCCCTGTAATTCCTCCACGAATTTTCTTTTGAACCATCAAAATAAATATATTGATTCTGATAAATATGCGAACGTAATCACACTACTATTCAACATCTGTTGTATAATATATTTACACAGAAAACGATACAAACTTATTTTTTTGGTTAAATACAATAAGATACTTACTCCCTGTATTCATATTTTGAAATAAGTAAATACAATTAGGTTAGTAAACATGTTTCTCAAAGTATTTCTGATCTTCTTCAAAACCCATTTCTTTGTCAAATAATCCATCCATGAATCCATCCAACCATACTTCCATCTATTCATCCATCCGTTCGTTAACCCACCCCCACCCATCTATCTATCCATCCATCAATCAATCCATCCATCCATCCTTCCATCCATCCATCTATCCGTCCGTCCGGCCGTCCCTCCGTCGGTCTGTCCATCCATCCATACAAACATCTATCTCTTTCTCCTTATTAATACGTCTGTCTGTCTCTTTGGGTCTCTGTCTATCTTAATTTCTAGTGCAGCAGAGATAAAAATATGATATATACGGAAGCTACAAATCATCTAGTGGTGAAATGTTACTAGATGTAACAAATCATCTAGTTGTTAGATAATTAAAGATATTACAAAACATTACGTCTTTAGATTATATCGGATGCTTTAAATCATCTAGTCATTAGAATATGTCATATACTGCAAACCATCAAGTCGTTAGATTAGGCACGATGTTTCAAATAATGCAGTCGTATCCAATTTTACAAATCATATTGTTGTTAGATTATTTCGAATTCTACAAATCATAATGTCAGATGTTACAAATCATCTAATCATGAGATGATACAGGATGTTATAAATCATCGAGTCGTTGATTATACACGATGTTACAATTTAATTAATCGTTAGATTATCTCTGATGGTAAAAATCATTTGTATAGTATGCCCATTCATTCATTCATTTGCATATCCCTTATGAAACATTGCCTCCCTAACAGCACTGTTGTAGGTCTATCGGTTGTGAGCAAGATGGCCTGCTGCTGATGCATCCATTTGCAGATCATCAACGATGTCTTGCAGCCATCTTCGCCTTGGACTTCCTCTCTTTCTTTTCTCCATTATGTATCCTTCCAAGAAGGTCTTCTCTAGATTATCATGACGTTTAATGTGTCCAATATATTTAAGTTTTCTCTGTTTAATCCTCTTTACTAGCCAGCCTTCTTCAATATTAAGTTCTTGTAGTATGGATATATTTGTTATATTTTTTGTGTCCATGATATTTGTAGAACTCTTCTGTAGCATGTATATTCAAAGGCATTTATGTGTTTCTCAGCTGTTCTGTTAAATGTCCAGGTTTCACAGGCATATGTTGCGATGGGAAAGATGAATGAATGAATGGATGAATGAATAATCTTTATTTTTCAAGGGTAAAGAATTGGGCACGCAGGCCCGTCTTACATTCTGCCCTTCATCACTCCATCTTTCATTCTTCGCACACACTTGATTTAGTACAAAAATACACATTTAATTAGGAAAAACATATCAAAAGAGTGTAAGATTTAACTACTACATTCAAGGTAAAAGAGAAGAAGTAATTAACCTAATAAAATAGCACTCAAGCACACATACACACGCAGACATATCTTATCTTATATCTTATATCCTTCCCGTGCCGTTAGACGTCACATAGGGCTCGCAAAGTAGTTCGCCAATTTTTCCTGTCTTCGGCGAGACTTTCAACCTCAACAAAGGATTTTATGCCTGTTAACTTGGCCTCTCTTAATAATGTCCTCTTCAGAGTTTCACGCGGTCTGCCCCTTTTTCTTCGGCCTGCTGTGTTCCACTTAATAGCTTGTTTTGGGATTCTCTGATCATTTCTTCTCATCAAGTGACCAACATATGTCCATCTCCTTTTCCTGATCACCCGTGAGACTGGTTGTTGTTCAGTCATCTGTTTTATCTCTGCATTGTTCTTGAATTCATTCCATTTGATGCCGAGTATTTTCCTTAGGCATTTGTTTTCAAAAGAGTCTAATTTCTTTTCTATTTCTTTAGTTGTTTTCCAGCTTTGGCATGCATAAATGAGGGTGGATATTACATTTGAATTGAATAGTCTTAACTTAGTTTTTGTGCTTATAACTTTTGAATTCCATATGTTCTCAAGATTCTTGAAGATTGATGCTGCTTTTGCAATTCTGATCCTAACTTCCTTTCTAGTGTCACCATCCTGGTCTATGTAGCTGCCAAGGTATGCAAATTGATTGACTTCTTCAATATCTGTCCCTTCTATGTGTATTTTTCCATTTTGATTGATGGGAATTTTCATTATTTTTGTTTTGTCCTTGTTAATTTCAAGTCCTATTTTGCTAGCCAGTGAAGATAGGCTATCTGTTTTTTCTTGCATGGAATTCACATTATTACTGATAAGAGTTATGTCATCAGCAAAATCAAGATCTTCTAGTTGGGTCCCATGTACCCAGTCAATACCTGTGTTACCTTTGCAGCATTTTGTCATTATGAAGTCTATTGTAATCCCAAAAAGTAAAGGAGACAGTATACATCCTTGTTTCACGCCTGTTTCAATCTGGAACCATTCACTCATCCCTTCTTCTGTCTTGACTGCACAACCATATCCATTGTATAAGTCCTTAACGATGTTGACAATTTTAGATGGTATTCCATATAGACATAAAATTCTCCATAATGAATCTCTGTGTATGCTATCAAGTGCCTTCTTAAAATCTATGAAATTCAGTATTAATGGTTTCTGCTTTTCAATATGTTCTTCAAGTATTATTCTGAGAGTAAAGATCTGGTCAAGACAGCTTCTCCCTTTTCGAAATCCTGCTTGTTCTTCTCTCATTGCAGTATCCACTATATCTTTGAGTCTATTCAAAATGACCTTGCAGAATACTTTTGACACAACTGATATTAAGGTTACTCCTCTCCAGTTGTTACAGTCACTAAGGTTGCCCTTTTTTGGTATTTTAACAATGATTCCCTTCTTCCAATTAGAAGGGACCTTTTCTTCTTTCCAAATCTTGTTAAACATTCTCTGTAGTTGTCTCATGTTGTCACTATTGATAGCTGTTAGCATCTCGGCTGTTATTTCATCTTCACCTGCAGCTTTGTTGTTAGCCATTAAATTCACTGCTGTTTCAATTTCATGCAATTTAATTTCATCTAGATTGACATTTAGTTGTGGGGCTGGTAAGTCAGTTTCAAGGTTTAACAATTCTTTTGGGTGTGGTCGATTGAGTATTTCTTGGAAGTGTTCAGCCCATCTTTGCTTTTGGTCTTTATTTGATGTTAATAGTGTTCCAGTTTTGCTAAGGATTGGTCTTTCTTTAGATGTAATAGTACCTGTTAGCCTCTTTTGTATGTTATATAAAGTTTTTCTGTCTCCTGTTTTTGCTGCTTTTTCTGCCTCTTTCGCCATATTGTCTATGTATTCTCTTTTATCCCTTCTAGCTGAACTTTTTACTTTCTTGTCTATGTCTTTGTATTTTGCTTTTGCCGAATCTCTTTCATGATCTGCTTTTGCATTCAACATGTTTAATGTGACTGCTCGTCTTTCATGTATATACTTCCATGTTTTATCTGATATCCATGCTTTTCTATTTGGTTTTTCCAATCCAGCGCTTACTTTTGCTGCTGTGATTATGGCTGTGCTGTAAGAATTCCATAATTCATCTATACCTATCTCCTCAACTTCACTGGGTGTTTTGGAATGATTGGCAAGTTCCTGATTGAAATTAATGTTAGTCTTTTCTTCTTGTAGGCTGTGGATGTTTATCTTTCTGTGTACTGATTTCTTGTGTTGACTTTTCAATTTTAGTTTTATTTTCCCTATGCACAGGTTGTGATCACTGTTGACATCTGCACCCCTATAAGCCCTTACATCCATGAGAGATGTTTTGTATTGCTTTCTAATACAAAAATGGTCTATCTGGTTTCTAGTTCTATCATCTGGAGATATCCATGTTGTTTTATGTATCTCTTTGTGTGGGAATATTGTGCCTCCAATGACCATGCCCTCTGTGAGACATATTTCAATTAATCTTTCTCCATTCTGATTAACCATGTCAATTCCTTCTTTCCCCATCACTTTTTCAACGTCGGTATTATCCTTCCCTACCTTAGCATTGAAGTCCCCCATAGCAATTAGGATGTCGTGTTTAGGGACTTTGTTGATGATTTGTTGTAGTTGGTGATAGAAGTCGTCTTTCACATCATCATCTGCATCATTCGAGACATATACATAAATAAAAATACATTGTAAATACAGATCTTCTAATATATGTTTTTTTAAACAAACATTAAAATAATTTCTAACAATATCTAACAAGTTGCTTTTCTAACTATGTCATTGAAGTACTTGATGGTTTACGAGCCATGTGTTGAGAGAGTGCTGGCTATTTTATGGAGGCATATAATTACAAGCAAGTAAATAATGAAACAGGTTTGAGTTAAAGGATGAAGTATTACCAATGGATTTTAAATTGTAGGGGAGAGTGTTCCAGAGCTGTACTGCAGAGTATGCAAGGCTTTTCTTGTACATATCAATTCTGGGTTTAGGAAGAAGACAGTTTTTTAAACGCTGGCTATGTTTAGTGTTATACGTAAACAGTGACCACAAGTAAGGCGGAGCATTGTGCGACAGAATTCTGTGAACAAATTTAACTTTGTTAAAAATGATTCTATTTTTGAGGGGTAGAATTTTGAGTCGTTTGTGTTGATCTACAGTCTGTACTGGGTGTTTGTCACAAATAACATTTAATGCTCGCTTGTGAAGTGAGTGGAGCCTTTTTGTGTTTGAGACTGAGCATCCATCCCAGATTGTGGAACAGTAATCTAAGTGTGTTTGTATGTGTGATATGTAGTATATTTTTCTTGTGTTTTTGTCGATAAAGTGTTTAATTTTGGGTAATTGGTAAACTTTCTGTGCAATCAAATTTGTTCGGTTATGTACGTGAGAATTCCAAGTTAAATGCTGATCAATGATGAGTCCTATGTTTTTATGTTCATGAACATTTTCTATTGCCTTATTCCAGCACAAAGTTGTAGTGAAGTTTTAGTTGCATTTTGCAGTTTCTGTCTTGTAGTGATGAGCATGGATTTTGTTTTGTTGGTGTTTATCAACATAACATATTTATTACTCAATTTAATCAAACTGTTTATATCATTTTGGAGCGTTGTCTGTAGTTTATTGATGCCATATTCACTATTGTAAACAGTACAGTCGTCAGCGAAAAGATCATATGAAGAGTGCTTTAAATGTAGTGGTAGGTCGTTAATATAGATAGCAAAGAGAAGAGGACCAAGAATGAAGCCTTGAGGAATACCGGTATCAACCACAGACGAGCCAGATATTTTGTTTCTAAAGCAAACTACTTGTTTTCCACCTGAGAGAAAAGATGTAATACATTTTGTTAGGTCAGGATGTAATCTATAGCCTTCCAGCTTTTTTGCAAGATTTTCATAATCAATCATATCGAACGCTTTCTTAAAATCAACAAATACAGCACCACACAATTTGTCATCATTTATATTAGACAGCCAGCTTTCTGTCATTTTAGTTAATGCTGTGTGGCAGGATTAATTTGGTCTAAAACCTGACTGACTGTCTATTAGTAGACTGTTTTCTTGCATGTGGAGCAGAGTTAACTTTTATATATGTTTTTCAAGAGGTTTAGATAGTGATGACAGAATGGATATGGGTCTATAGTTTGAGAGGTCACTAGTCTGTCCAGATTTAAAAAGAGGAAAATCTTTGGCGAGTTTAAAAGTGTCAGGGAAATATTTTGTGTAAATACACAAGTTGTATAAGTATGTTAGTGTGTCTGTGATAACTGGTGCAGCGTAGCGTAGTATCTTGTTACTAATGTCATCACATCCTGCTGAGTTAAAGTTTTTAAAATGTCTATATTTGATGCTGGTATGTTTGTGTTTCGGTATTTTATACCCCTTATGTGACCGCGTACAGCAGACCGGGTAGTGATCACTCAGCGATTTCTCTTAAAAATTTTATTTTTGTAGTTTTATCTGTTCCTCTTCACAGACTCCATAGTTGTTTTAATGTATGAAGAGCGATAGATGTCCTCCCTTTACATTCCCTCATTTTATCTCCATTATTAATTAGTAGTGATCCAAGATATTCAAAACTCTCCATATCTTCCAGTATTTCCTCATTGATACATATATCAGCTGCCTTGTTTGTTTTGTCAGTTGTAATCAATTTAATTTTCTTTGCATTCAGATAGAGGTCTTGCTGTTTACTATTCTTACGGACTGACATAATTAGTTTTTCCATTCCTATTTGTATTATGCCCAAAGCTACAAAATATATCGTTACATTATATCCTATGAGTAAAATCATCTAGTTGGTAGATTATACACGGTCTTATAAATCACCTAGTCCTTAAATTATGTCCGGTGCTCCAAAAAAAATGATAAGATTATGTCCGATGAGTCAAATCATCTAGTTGTTAGAATATAAACGATGATACAAATTATCTACTCGGTAGATTATGCATAATGCTACAAATCAACTAGTCTGTAGATTGTGTCCGACTGTACAAATAATAAAGTCGGTATGTTTTTCTGAACGGTAAATATTATCTATTCGTTAGACTATGTCAGATGTTTCAAATCATCTATTCGTTAGATTAAATCAGATGTTATAAATCGTTTAATTGTTAGACTATATCAGATGTTGCAAATCATCTATATGTTAGATTGTATGAAATATTACAAGTAATCTACTGCATAGATTTCGTCTGACGATGTAAATCATCTAGTCTTAAGATTATGTGAGACTTTGCAAATTACTTAGTCGTTAGATATGTCAGATGATACAAGTAATCTAGCCTTTAATATAGTTGAGATGTTACAAATCATCTAGTCCTGAGATGATGGCCGGATTTTAAAATCATCTAGACGTTATATTATGCCAGCTGAGAACATGCTGGATGTTTCAAGTCATCTAGTCTTTAGATTATATCAGATGTCACAAAATGTCTAGTCATTTGAAAATGCAAGATGTTACAAATCATCCGGTCGTTAATGTCATTTGTTACAAATCATCTAGTCGTTACATTATACGTTATATTCATCTATTTGTTAGGTTAAGTCCGATACAATAACTTATCTAGAGATTAGATTATGCTGGATGTTAAAAATCATCTAGTTGTTAGATTTTACCAGATATTACAAGTCAGATAGAATGTACATTATGTAGGAAGTTACAAATCATGTAATTAATACATTATATTTGACACTACAAATCATGTTCAATATAGTTTTATTATGCCGGATATTAAAAATCATCTGGCTGTTAGATTATACCGAAAATCAGAAGTCATAGGGTATTTAGATCATGTGGCATGTTACAAATCGTCTTGTTGTTTGATTATGTCTGATATTACAAATCTTCTAGAGCTTAGATTATGTCGGAAGTTACAAATCCTATAATTGAAAGATTATATTGCATATTCCAAATTATCAAGTGATTATATTATGACAGATGTTAACAATCTTTTCTTATATCTTATATCTTATATCCTTCCCGTGCCGTTAAACGTCACATCTCTCTCTGTCTCTCTCTCTCTCTCTCTCTCTCTATCTATCTCTCTCTCGCTCTCTGAACCTTAAGTGCCCAGGGCACATAGGGCTTCCGCAAGGGTTTTCCACAAATGCCTGTCATTCGCCTTTTTTCTGCTCTTGCCCAGGTGAGCTCTCTATTGCTCAACATCCTTTCTGTTGTTCTTCTCCATGTCTCTTTTGGTCTACCCTTACTTCTGCTCCCCTGTGGTGTCCATCTTAGTGCTATATTTGGAAGTGAGTTTTCAGTCATTCGGAGCACATGTCCCAACCATCGTCAGCGTTGTTCCTCAAAAATTGTTGTCAGTGACAACATCTGCATTTCTGCCAACAAGATATTATTTCTTATGGTGTTTGGCCAAACTATTTTTTCTAATTCTTCGTAAACATTTAGTCTGGAAATAATTTAACTTGTTTCTATGGTTTTGATGATTTTCCAGCATTCACTTCCATAGAGTAGTACACTTAGAACATTAGTCTTAAATATCCTAATTTTCATATTTATGCTTAGTTTTTTTTTTATTTCCATATAGTCTGCAGCACTGCAAAAGCCTGGTTTGCTCTAGTAAGACTGCTGGTGATGTCCTCTGTGCTGTCTCCACTTTCTTCTACTCTACTGCCAAGGTATACAAATTCGTTGACCTCCTCCAGTAACTTGCTATCTACTCTGAGTACATTTCTATTGTTCATATTTTGCTTCATTAACTTTGTCTTTTCTACGTTAATCTTTAGTCCTATGTTGTTTGCTTTCTGAGTTAACTTGTTTATTTTATCTTGCATATCTTTGTGGCTGCTTGATAGTAGACATATGTCGTTCGCAAAGCCAAGGTCCTCCAGCACTGTGTCAAGAGTCCATTGTAATCCTCTGCATTTGTCTGATGTTGCCTCCTTCATTAACCAGTCTACTGCCAATATAAATAATGTTGGTGATAGTACACATCCCTGCTTCACTCCTGTTTGTACCCTAAAGCTGCCGGAGGTATGTTCTCTACAGGTCACTTTACACTGAAAACCCTCGTATAGGGCTTTGATTACATTTGCTTATCTTATGGGGGAGGCCATGCCATCTAAGGATTTTCCACAGTGCATCTCTGTTGACACTGCCAAAGGCTTTCTCAAAATCTATAAACAATGCATATGTTGTGCTTTGCCACTCATTTGCCTGTTCTAAGATTTGTCTAAGTACAAATATGTGGTCTATGCATGATCTTCCTTTCTTAAATCCTGCCTGCTCTTTCCGAAGTTTTCCATCAAGTGCTGGCACAATTCTGTTGATGATTATTCTGCAAAATACTTTACCTGTGAGTGGCAAACGTAACATAGGCCTCGCAAAGTAGTTCGCCAAGTTGTTCTGTCTTCGCCGAGTCTTTCAACCTCATCAATGGAGTTTATGTCTGTTAATTTGGACTCTCTTAACAATGTCCTCTTCAGAGTTTCACGCGGTCTGCCTCCTTTTCTTTGGCCTGTTGTGTGGAGAATAAGGCTAACAACCTTGTCCTGTTACCTATCTAGAGGCCTATCCAGATGGGAAAAAAAGATATCGTTATGGAAACTCGCAGACAAACCAACCGAACATCAGGGATGCCAACTCCGAGGAGCTTATTCGTCGGCCCTTAAAATCTTTTACACGATAAAAAATGCCAGATGCAAAAAATAATCTAGTCGTGAGATTATGTCAAAAGTTATAAATCATCTAGTCGTTAGATTATACGCCATGTTACAAATCGTCTGTGTGTTATATTGTGCCCGAGGTTATAATACATGTAACTGTGGATTAAGTCAGACATTACACATCGTGTAGTAGTCATATTATGTAAAATGTTGCAAATTATCTGGTCATTAGATTATGTAAGATGTTACAAATAGTCTATGAAATTATCTACACATTAGATTATCTCCGATATTGCGATTCATCGATGTATTCGATTTTGTCAGGTGTTACAAGTAATGTAGTCGTGAGAGTATGTCAGACTTTACAAATGATGTAGTCGTAGTATTATGTGAAATGTTGCAAATCACCTAGTCGTTAGATTATATCAGATATTTTAAATAATCTAGTCGAGATTATATCAGATATTTTAAATAATCTAGTCGTTAGAATATGTGAGATGTTAAAAATAATGATGGCGTTAGATTGTGCCCTATATTACAAATCTTCAAGTTGTTAAATTATGGCAGATGAAACAAATCGTGTCATCATTAGAATATGCAGCATGTTTCAAATAATCTAGTCGGTAGATTATATCAGATGTCACAAAACGTATAGTTGTGACAATATGCCGGATGTTACAGATCATCTAGTCACTATATTATGCACGAGGTTATAAATCATCTAGGGGGTGGATTATTCACAAAGTCGCAGAACATCTAGGCATTAAATTAGGTCAGATATTCGAATTCATCTAATTTTGAGATTATGCACGATGTTACAAATCATATAGTCGATAGATTGTGTCCGATTTATAAATAATAATAGCTGTTAGATAATGGCGGAGGGTAAAAATCATATAATCGTGAGATTATATCGGATAATGTTAATCATCTAGTTTTTAGACTATGTTAGATGTTACAAGTAATTTATTCGTTGGACTGT
Organism: Achatina immaculata; assembly: GCA_009760885.1. NCBI lineage: Eukaryota > Metazoa > Mollusca > Gastropoda > Stylommatophora > Achatinidae > Lissachatina > Lissachatina immaculata. The sequence continues at coordinate 47,035,020 of CM019698.1, forward strand.
GTCAGTGTTACGGTAATTATCTAATCGGTAGAATTTAGACATATGCTCAGAATGACTGACAACACATTACCAAAAATAGCACTAAGATGGACACCACAGGGGAACAGAAGTAAGGGTAGACCAAAAGATGGAGAAGAACAACAGAAAGGATGTTGAGCAATAGAGGGCTCACCTTCACAAGAGCAGAAAAAAGGCGAAGGACAGGCATTTGTGGTAAACCCTTGCGGAAGCCCCATGTGCCCTGGGCACTTAAGGTTCAGATATATATATATATATATATATATATATATATATATATATAGATACATCAGATATTGTAAGTAATCTAGTCGGTAAAAAATATGTGAGATTTTACAAATCACCTAATCCTGGGTTTATGCTAGATGTTATAACTCAATTAGACATTAATTTATGCCAGATGTTGCAATTCGTTTTGTCTTTAGAATATGCCGGCTGTTGCACATCATCTAGTCTTTAGATTATGTCAGATGTCAGAAGACATTTTGTTGTTTGAAGATGCCGGATGTTACAAATCATCAAATCGTTAGATTCAGTCATATGTTACAAATCTTCACGTCGTTAGATTACCCACGATAGTACATTGGTGTATTTATTAGGTTATATCCGATGTAATGAATCACCTAGAGGTTGGATTATGCCGAATGGTACAAATCATCTAGCTGTTTGATTATTACGGATGGTACAAACCATCTGGTTCTGTGATCATGTCCGATATTACAAATCTTCTAGAGGTTAGATTATGCCGGATGTTACAAATCATCTTTTCGTTAGTTTATATATTCCGTATGTTAGAAATCATATTGTCATTAATTATGCAGAATTTTACAAATCATATAATTTTTAGATTATGTTGGAAATTACGACTCATCTAGTTGTTACATTTTATCAGGTGGTACAAAATCATCAAGTCGCTAGATTACGGCAGATGTTACAAATAATTTAGTGGTTAGATTATGCTGGATGATAAAAATCACTTATTCGTGAGATTATATCAGAAGTTACAAATCATATAGCCGCTAGATTATACTGGATGATAAAAACCATTTATTCGTGAGATTATATCAGAAGTTACAAATCATATATTCGTTAGATTATGTTCGATTGCAAAAGTGATATAGTCATTATGTTATTTCGAATGCCAAATATTATTTATTCATTAGAGTATTTCAGATGTTGCAAATTTTCTAGTCATTAGATTACTTGAGATGATACAAATCATCCATGCTTTTTATAACCCCAATATTTCAACACACTTACTATTTCGATTATATCCGACGTTACAAACCATCTTGTTGTTGGAATGTGTCAGATGTTAGAAGTAATTTAGTCGTTAGATTACGTTAGCTGTTGCAAAAGATATACTCATTAGATTATATGGGATGTTACAGGTGTGAGTAAGCGAGGGTTGGTTGGCAAGACAGTCGAGTCACGATGAATTAGGCACATGGCACTCTCACAAATTCTCTTTTTTATCATTGGGTATGCTAATTAGGTTATGAACAAGTGATCAGGAAGTAGGAGAGAGAAGGGCACGTAGATTATTTGCTTAACACAGTTCTCGTTGCGTCAGCAGATTGTTGGGCAAAATATCTGTTTCTGAGGGAGCACATATCTTGATTCGCAACGGCAGTGATGTGATTCTAGTTCTCAGGAGGTCGTGAGTATGATTGTTTTGTCAGCTATGATCTCATAATGCTGCCCGAGCAGCCTCTTTCTCGAATATCATGAATCTCATTGGCAGAGGAAGTCACGTACTACATGGTGTCTACAGTCGTAAGCAGAATATGTTTAACTTGTAATCTAGTAATATTCTTGTAATGGTAATGGTATTTAGATGCCAGACACATATTGAATGAGGATGCTTTAATATATATTGTTCAAAAAAAAAAAAGAAACACAACAAATACGATGTTGCAATTTAAACTGACATTTACTAATCAGACAAGGGAAAATTGCTTCAAACATTCATTTGGACATCAACTTCAAGTGCTGATCTTAATTGTACTCAGCAGAAGATTTTTGAGCACAGAAAAGGGACACTTGTCAAAATAGCATTTTTGACAATAACTCATGACAAGTTCAGGAGAATCCCGTGAAACTTACTGAATACAAAACTCACTGACCATGTTATTGAATGCCTATAAAAGATTGACGCTTCTCGAATCAATTCATTTGACAATTAAATGCGTAATTATTGCTCATCTCACTACAGAACAGCGATTCATTTTCATTGGGAATTTAAAGACAGTCACAAAGTATAGTGGCCAGACAATTTAATGTGGTTCGAAGCACCATTAGTCACCTTTGGACCGATTTCAAGAAACGTGTTCAGTTGCTAACCGGCCGCGCAGTGAAAGATACATATTCAAAACTCCTGCCAAATACCGCTTCATACGGCTGCGTCACGTTGGGAGTCGATTTGTATCTGTGTCCTCAACAGTCCAGCCAATGACAGCAGCTTGTTGAATTTCAGATCAAACGGTCATGAACCGGGTTCACGTCGTTGATCTTTGGGCTGGAAGACTCTACAGTTCTTACGGACTGGCATCGCCAGAACCGACTGCAATGGGCGAAACGAATCATCAATGGGCCGTTGCGAATGATTGGATAAGGGTTTGGTTTAGTTATGAATCATTCTATCTGCTCCAGCGACACGATAGACGGAGAAGAGTATACAGCAGAGTACATGAGCTCTACGCCCAGAACTGCATGGATGAGGCTCCCCCACATGGTTGGTGGTGGTGTACTGGTGTGGGGACGATCAACTGCATGAGAAGACGTGACCTGGTGCAAACTGAAGGACGCCTGAATGCCCAATGATAAGTCGCTGAAATTCTTCGTCCTCACGTCCTTCCACTTTTGGCTGCACTAGCGTCGATTTTTCGGAAGGATAACGTCCGATCTCATGTGGCACAACTCACTACCCAGTTCCTCGCTGACAACAACGTCCAGACCATTTCGTGGCCATCCATGTCATCAGACATGAACTCAGTAAAACACTTTTGGGGTGATCTCAATAGACAAGTCTGCCAGCGAGACGTATCGCCAACCAATCTGCGATGGCTGTCTCTTACACTGCAGGAAGATTGGGCAGCATCCCATAACAACAGATCCAACGGCTAATGGGATCTATGTCAAGGAGATGTCGTTCTCTGATACAGGCCAGAGGCGGTCATACACCTTACTGAAACGGAGGCCTCAGTCGCAAAGAACAAAAGTCCAAGCCATAGTTAATGAACATCATTTCATTGTTAAAGTCTTAAAGTTTCTTCATGCCAAGACTGAAACATTAATTGGGTAAAATAAACGTTCGATACAAGTTTGAAATCTGGTGTCCATTATGACTACAGTATTGCTGCGTTACGTTTTTTTTTGAACAGTAGATATATGCATATGTTATTTGAGCCTTTGAGCTAGGAAGAATTGATGTGATGTATTTTACTTTGAGGCTTCTAGGTAACATCGTATATGCTTGCATGGTGGGTGGGGGAGCCATGTAGGATGTTGATGATGTTAGCATGAATCGTAAGTTGTCATGTACATAAACATATATCTATATGAGATGTAAAGACTTTGTTGTGAGCTTCCAAGAGAGGCAACTAGGTATGATGGTTAATGACATGCACAGAACTATATATCATATCAGGTATGAGAGGTTTGTTTAGGATCTGTGTGGGCAGGTTTAGTGGGTCACATACAGTCGTATTTCGGTAATAAATAGTTTGTGTTGGAAGTTATACACCTGATGTTGGACTTATGATTTTAGGTTGCAGATGAATGAGAGTATGATAGTAGACATAGGTCATTATCAGAAACTATAAGATCACAAGAGAACGCTCATGAAACAAAATAACTTTTGTTGTTGGACAAATTATAGGGGACGATAAGTAGGGAATGTGGGATTGGGGGGGAGGGGTAGAACGCGGAAGACGTAAAGCGGGTTCCACTCAAACTGTAAGCTCAAGATTAGCCCTGATTCAGGGCACAGAATATATAAATCTTCAAGTGATTACATTGTGTCACGTGTTATATATCGTAAAATTGTAAAATTGTGAAAGAAATACGTTCGCCTTTCTTTTTGCCTGCTTACACATATATATATATATATATATATATGTGTGTGTGTGTGTGTGTGTGTGAGTATGTGTGTGTGTCTTTCTATCTGTCTGCCTCTTTATTCGTATATATATATATATATATATATATATATATATATATATATATCTTTCTATCCGTCCGCATCTCTGTTTGTCTGCCTGTTTTATGTTGCCGAGTTATAGAAGTGATGCGAGTACTTCAACTAAATAAATTTATTGTTAACAAGAGACTGCAGCAGTAGAATAGCTTTAGTTTTAAAAAGTGTATACTGAAAAAAAAAGTATGATGAAGTTGTATACAGTTCTATCAGGAAAATGTAAACAGTTAGATAGACATATTGATTCTGAGAATTGTGTAAATATAGTACCAATAATGTTATTTAACATCTGTTATATAATTTATTTACGCAGATGTTGTACAAATTTACATTTCGTAATACAGATACAATACTTACCGGCTGTATTCAAGTTTTGAAATAAGAACATAAAATAAGGTTTGTAAACATGTTTCTCAAAGTATTTCTGAACTTCTTACAAAACCCATTTTTTCAGAACCTACACACCCATACCATACCATGCATCCATCAATCTATTCTTCCATCCATTCATTCATCCATCCATCCATCTATCCATCCATCCATCCATCCATCCATGGAAGCTAAGAATAGGACCACTATACCCTACCACGCAATATCGTAAAAGGCGACTAAAGAGAGTTCGGCATAGGGCCAGCAACTTTATCTGGTAGAAAACAAAAAAAAATCTATCAGACTGCTACAGAAAACAAGGGAAAAAAACAAATTCAGGTGGGAAAGGAAATAATTATCAGGAAACTGAGCCCATGAAGGTGGTGGATGAAAGCTAGCCACTGGAAGTCCCCAGCCCGACTGCAGACTTCCTGGAACCTAAACACATGATGCAAATAGGAAACTGGAATGTAAGTACAATTAATCAGACTGGAAAACTAGCACAAACCATCAAGGAAATGCACAGACACAAACTCTGATCGCCGGACAACTGAGGAAATTCAGAAAATATGTTGGGAAATTCTTCCACATCCTGCCTATAGCCCCGACCTGGCACCCAGTGATTACCATCTTTTCGGTTTTGTGAACGAACAAATGCGAGGGCATCACTACGACACAGGAGAGAACGTCCAGAAAGCAGTGCATCTGTGCCTTCGGTCAGCTGGAACGGAATTCTACCGGGGGGGGGGTATTTTCAAACTTGCAGAGCTATGGGGAAATGTGTGCAGAGAAATGGAGATTAGGTTGAAAAATGAAGAAAAAAGGTGATAGATTTTTATTTTCTCTGTCTATAAATTCTGATAAAAAAATTGCTCACGGCTTTCCTTATAACCCTCATAATTATTCTACTAACTCTTCTTAACCCAAAAAATGCATATAGTGATTTCTAGAAATATGCAAATGTATTAGCAATAGTATTCAACATCCGTTATATAATATATTTACACAGAAACCTGTACAAATGTATGCTTTGTACAACATAATAAAAAAAATCTTACTGACTGTATTCATGTTTTGAAATAAGTAAATAAACATGTTTCTCAAAATATTTCTGAACTTCTTCTAAAACCTCTCTCTTTTAGAACTAACCCATCCATGAATCCATGCATCAATACATCCATCTATTCATTTATCCATCCACCCGTTCACTCAATCACCCACGGACCAATCCATCCATCCATCCATCCATCCATCCATCCATCTATCTATCTATCTATCTATCTATCTATCTATCTATCTATCTATCTATCTATCTATCTATCTATCTATCTATCTATCTATCTATCTATCTATCTATCTATCTCCGTCCGTCTAACTCTTTGTTTGTCTGCCTGTTTTCTGCTAATGAGGAATAGAAGTGAAGCGAGTACTTCATCTAATTAACTGCTATAAAGAGACTATAGAAGAAGAATATAAACATTTTAAAAAATGTATATTGACAAACATATTTTTTTTCTGAAATTTTATGTAATTCTTCTACGAATTTTTTTTTTACCAGCAAAATAGATTTATTGATTTTGAGATCATGTGTTATATAATATATTTACACAGAAAGCTGTACAAATGTATTTTTTGTAATATACAATAAAATACTTACGTCCTGTATTCATGTTTTGAAATAAGAACATAAAATTAGGTTAGTAAACATTTTTCTCAAAGTATTTTTGAAATTCTTAAAAACCCGTTTCTGTCAGAACTAATCCATACATGAATCCATTTCCATCCATACTTCATCTATTGCTCAACCCATCCATTCACCCACCCGCGCACCCTCCCGTTCATCCATCCGTCCATTCTTTCATCCATCCATCCATCCATCCATCCATCCATCATCCATCCATCCATCCATCCATCTATCTATCTATCTATCTATCTATCTATCTATCTATCTATCTATCTATCTATCTATCTATCTATCTATCTATCTATCTATCTATCTATCTATCTATCTCCGTCCGTCTAACTCTCTGTTTGTCTGCCTGTTTTCTGCTAATGAGGAATAGAAGTGAAGCGAGTACTTCATCTAATTAACTGCTATAAAGAGACTAGAGCAGAGGAATATAAACATTTTTTAAAATGTATATTGACAAACATTTTTTTTTTCTGAAATTTTATGTAATTCTTCTACGAATTTTTTTTTACCAGCAAAATAGATTTATTGATTTTGAGATCATGTGTTATATAATATATTTACACAGAAAGCTGTACAAATGTATTTTTTGTAATATACAATAAAATACTTACGTCCTGTATTCATGTTTTGAAATAAGAACATAAAATTAGGTTAGTAAACATTTTTCTCAAAGTATTTTTGAAATTCTTAAAAACCCGTTTCTGTCAGAACTAATCCATACATGAATCCATTTCCATCCATACTTCATCTATTGCTCAACCCATCCATTCACCCACCCGCGCACCCTCCCGTTCATCCATCCATCCATCCATCCATCCATCCATCCATCCAACAATCCATCCATAGGTCCATCCGTCCATCCATCCATTCATCCTTCCATACATCCATTCGTCCATCCATACATCCATCCATCTGTCCATCCATCCGTCCGTCCATCCATCCATCCCTCCATCTATTCACATCATTGTCCCTATTAATAAGTCTGTCTGTCTCTTTGGGTCTCTGTCTGTCTGTCAGCATTTCTATCCGACTTTTTAGTGCAGCAGAAACTACAACATGATGTGTACGGATGCTTCAAATTATGTAGTCGCGAAATTTAATTGGATGTAACAAATCATCTAGTCGTTAGATTATTTAAAATATCAAAAAAATCATCAACTCTTTAGATAACGGATGCTATAAATCATCTAGTTAGTAGATTATGCCATATACTACAAATCATCAAATCGTTATGCAGATTGTTTCCGATTTCACAAATCATATTGTTGTTAGATTATATAGGATGCTACAAATCATAATGGCAGATGTTACAAATCATCTAATGATGAGATGATACCGGATGTTACAAATCGTATAATTGTTAGATTATATTGAATATTACAAATCATCTAGTGGTTATATTATGTCAAATGGTGCAAATTTTCTAGTCGTTAGATAATGCTGGATGGAACAAACCATCTAGTCATGAGATTATGTCAAAATTTACAAATCATCTAGCCATTAGATTATACGTGATGTTACAAATCGTCTGGTCGATATAATATGCATTATGTTACAAATTATATTGTCTCTAGATTGTGTTCGATTGTAGAAATAATACAGTAGTTATGTTCTTCCAAATGCTAAATATAATTTATTCGTTAAATTATTTCAGATGTTACGAATGATCTATGCGTTTTATTGTGACCGATGTTACAAAAGATTTAGTAGGTAGATTATATCAGATATTACAAATCATGTAGTCTTTAGATTATGTCGTACGTTGCAAATCATATAGCAGTTGGATTGTATGAGATTTTGCAAATTACTCAGTCGTTAGATATGTCAGATGTTATAAGTAATCTAGTCGGTAGAAAATATGTGAGATGTTACAAATCATCTAAACCTGAGATGATGCTGGATGTTACAAATCAATTAGACGTTAAATTATTCCATATGTTTCACATAATGTTGTCTCTAGTATATGCCGGCTGTTTCACGTCATCTAGTTTTTAGATTATGTTACCTGTCACAAATCATCAAGTTGTTAGATTGTTTCAATTGATACAAATCATCTAGTCGTTAGATTATGCACGATATTACATTATTGTATTTATTACGTTATGTCCGATATTATACATCACCTCATTCATTCCTTTGCATGTCCCTTGCGGAACTTTGCCTCCCAAACAGCACTCCTGTAGGCCTCTCGGTTGTGAGCAAGATGGCCTGCTGCTGCTGCATCCATTTCCAGATCATCAACGATGTCTTGCAGCCATCTTCGTTTCGGTCTTCCTCTTTTTCTTTTTCCCATTATGTATCCTTCCAATACGGTCTTCTCTAAATTATCATGACGTTTAATGTGGCCAAAATATTTAAGTTTTCTCTCTTTAATCCTCTTTACTAGCCAGCCTTCTTCAATATTAAGCTCTTGTAGTATAGATATATTTGTTCTTTTTTGTGTCCACGATATTTGGAGAACTCTTCTATAGCATTTACATTCAAAGGCATTTATGTGCTTCTCAGCTGTTTTGTTAAGTGTCCAGGTCTCACAGGCATATGTTGCGATGGGAAAGATGCATGCCCTTAAAAATCTTATTTTTGTGGTTCTGTCTGCTCCTCTCCACAGATTCTTTATTTGTTTTACTTTCTGAAGAGCAATAGAGGTTGTATTATGCCGGATGTTACAAATCATCTAGCTGTTAGATTATGCCGGATGTTACAAATCATCTAGCTGTTAGATTATGCCGGATGTTACAAATCATCTAGCTGTTAGATTATGCCGGATGTTACAAATCATCTAGCTGTTAGATTAAGCCGGATGTTACAAATAACCCAGTCACTACATAATGGACGATGTTACAGATGATTTAAACGTTGGATTGTTCGTGATGTAAGAAATAATCTGGTCTGTAGATTATGTCAGGTGAGAGAAATGTTCTAGTCGTAGGTTGTACCAAATGTTATAATTCTTCTAGTGATTACATTGCGTCACATGTTATATATCGCCTAATTGTTAAATTGTAAAAGAAATATACCCGCCTCTCTGTCTGTCTGACTGTTTTCTGATGCCGAGTTATATAAGTCATACAACTATTTCATTTAATAATTAAAAATAAATTGATTGTACTAGAAGAGTAGCTTTAGTTAAAAAATGTATATTGACAAAAAATAAAAGTTGAAGTCCTATATAATTCTGTTAGGAAAATTTTAACCTGCAGAATAGATATATTGATTCTGAGAACTGTGTATATGTAGTAGCAATAATACTATACAACATCTGTTATATAATTTATATACACAGTAAGGTGTACAAATTTATATTTCGTAATATAGATACAATACTTACTCACTGTGTTCATGTTTTGAAATAAGAATATAAAATAAGTTATAAACATATTTCTCAAAGTATTTCTGAACTTCTTGCAAAACATATATTTTCAGAACCTACACATCAATGACATCTGTCTATTTATCCATCCATCCGTCTATACATCCATCCATCCCTCAATCCATCTTATCCAGCCATCCATCAATCCATCCATCCATCCATTCATCCATCCATCCATCCATCCATCCAACCATCAGTCCAACCATCCATCCATCCATCAAACCATCCATTCATCCATCTATCCATCTATCCATCTATCCATCAATCCATCCATCCATCCATCAATCCATCCATCCATTCATCCATCCATCCATCCATCAATCCATCCATCCATCTATCCATCAATCCATCCATCAATCCATTCGTACATCCACCCATGCATATACCCATCAATTCATCCATCCATTCATCAATCAATCCATCCATTCATCCATCCATCCATCCATCCATAAATCAATCCATTCATCCATCCATCCATTCATCCATCCATGCATCCATCCATTCATCCATCCATTCATCAATCCATTCATCCATCCATCCATTCATCCATCCATCCATTCATCCATCCATGCATCCATCCATTCATCCATCCATGCATCACATTGCCCATCTGAGTACGTCTGTCTGTCTCTCTACATGTCATTCTCTCTGTTGGTCTGTCACTTTGAATATCTTGTTAACAAGAGATACAGATATGATGTATACAGACGCTTCACCTAGTCGTGATATTATGGACGATGTTACAAATCAAATTCTTAGTTCGATTGTGTCAGTTTTTACAAATCATATGTTTGTTAGATATTATATATATATATATATATATATGGTTATGTATAGATTTAAATGCGTTTATATGTATGGATTTGTAAAGGTGTCTATGTGTGCATGAGTATATATCCTAGGATACTTATTTGTTCGTATCTATGTATATACATATGTATCTATGGTCCTATCTATCTATCTATCTATCTATCTATCTATCTATTTATCTATACATGTATGTATGTATGCATGTATGTATGTATGTATGTATGTATGTATGTATGTATGTATGTATGTATGTATGTATGTATGTATGTATATATATATATGTATGCATTTATGTATACATTATGTATGTATTTATTAATGTATATATCTTTGTATCCATCTATGTATTATTGTATATATGTATATGTATAAATCTATTTATATATGTATGTATGTATGTATGTATGTATGTATGTATTTATGAATGTATGTATCTATCTATCTATGTAATGATGTTTCTATGCATCTATCTATCTATCTATCTATCTATCTATCTATCTATCTATCTATCTAATGTGAAACCCTGTGCCTGGACACATGCCTAGTAAGTAAAGAATAGTTCCACTGTTCGGCATAGGGCCAGCCAGCAACCCTATCTATTAAAAATAAAAACTATCAGACTGCTACAGAAACAGAAGCAAGGAAAATAATAAATGCAGGTGGAAGGAGAAATGCTTATCAGGAAACTGAGCCCATGAAGGTTGTGGATGAAAACAGTCAATGGAAGTACCCAGCCCGACTGCAGACCTCCTGGAATCTAAACATATGATGCAAATACGCAGCTGGAATGTAAAAACACTTAATGAGATTGGAAAATTAATACAAACCATCACGAAAATGCACATACAAACTAAACATATTAGGATACAAGATGCAAGATGGACAGGACAAGAGAAGTAACTTATCAAGACAGCACACAGAAGATACAATAATATGATAAAGTAAAGAAGATCATCATAAAGCACTGAGTAGCATTGATTATAACAAAAGAAGCATCAAGAACATTGCTGAAATGAACCCCTATAAATGAGAGATTATTATATGCACGTTTCAACTCAAGATTCACGAAGCTGTCTGTTATAGTGTGTTATGCACAGACAGAAGCAGCTGAAGAGGAATTAAAAGAATATTTTTACAACAGCCTCCAAACCACAGTAGAAACAATACCCAAGCATGATATGCTATTCATCTTGGGCGACTTCAGTGTAAAAGTAAGTGAGGGAAATGAAGATAAAGGACAAATCATAGAAGAGAAGGAATCGAAAAACAAATGAAAATACATGAAGACTGTGTAGTTTCTGTGAAGAAAACATGATGCCCATCGGAGTGACAATTTTCCAACATAAAAAAACATACATAAAGTGATTTGGAGGTCCCCAGATAAAACCACAGAAAACCAAATCGATCACATACTAATAAACAACAAGTGGAAACAGTCACTACAAGATGTGCGAGCAAGGAAAGGAGCAGATGTAGGAAGTGATCACAACCTTCTTCTGGTAGCAAAAATAAAAATAAAATTAAGGAAAGCCAAAGTTTGAGAACACAGAAAGGCGCCCTTTGATACAGGGAAACTGGAAGACCAGCAAACAAGGAATGAATTCTCAATAGTACTTAAGAACCGCTTCAGTATCCTATAAGAAGAAGAAGAAATGTCCATACTAAAGTTCAATAAAACACTACAGGAAACAGTAAAAGAGGTGCTGGGATATCGGAAACGGAGAAAAGAGGAATGGATAAGCAAGATCACATGGGAAAAGATAGAGCAAAGAAAGGAAATCAAGAAAAAAACTACTAACACCAAATCACAAAGACTAAAATAATAAGTTGTAAGTAAATATACATAAAAAGACATAGAAGTAAAGGAATCATGCCGTCAAGATAAACGTCAATACTATGACAACTTAGCAGAAGGAGCAGAGAAAGCAGCATGTGCAAATGACATGAAGACCATATACAAAATCACAAAGTAGATGACAGGTAACTTCAGCACAAGATGTGAGAGTGCAATAAGGACACATAAGGAACAACTGATCATTGGAGAAAGAAAGGAAAATGAGATATAGATGGAACAATTTAACACCCTACTAAACAGAACACAAACAGCACAAACACCAGACACCAGACATATAACAGGCATATTTTGCGATGGGAAAAGTGCATGCCCTTAAAAAACCTATGTTTGTAGTTCTATCTGTTCCTCTCCACAGTTTCTTTAGTTATTTTACTTTCTGAAGAGCGAGAGATCTCGTCTTTTTAATTTCCCCCATTGTATCTCCATTATTAGTTAGTATTGATCCAAGATATTCACAACTCTCCACTTCTTCCAGGTTTTACTCATCGAAGCATATATCAGCTATCGTGTGTGTTTTGTCAGTTGTCATCATTTAGTTTTATTCGCATTATGATAGAATAGCTCTTCACTGTTCTTACGGACTGACATAATTAGTTTTTCCATTCCCTTTTGTGTTGTGGACAGTAATACTGTGTCATCAGCATATCTAATCTCTGGCATTTTATAACCTTCATTTGTTATGGCATCGTAATAGTCTTTGTCTACATCTTCTCTAACAGTCCTCATTATATTTTCAGTATACAACTTAAATAAATAAGGCGACAATATGCACCCCTGACGGACACCATGTTTTATGTCAAACCAAGTTGTTATTTCACCATTTATTCTTACTGCTTCTTGTTGGTGATGTTATTTGTATCAAATGTGTTGGAAATCCTATTTTTTACATTATTTCTCAACGTTTCTGTTGTTTTACACAGTCAAATGCCTTTGAGTAGTTTATAAAGGATAAATATAGATTCACATTAAACTCTATGCGTTTCTCTATTATTAATCTTATATTGAACATATGATCTCTTGATTCTCTTCCTTGACTGAAACCAGCTTGGACCATATTGACTTCTTCTTCTATTTTCTGTCGAAGTCTACCCATTATGATTTTTAACAGAATTTTACTGGCATGACTAATCAGGGCAACATTCCTGTAGTTTGTGCATAATTTCAGGTTACCCTTTTTTGGCAGTGGTATGAATACAGTTCTTTTCCATTCTTTTGGCCAAATACCTGAATGCCATATTTTTTTTACATAGTGCTTGATAGATTGTTGCACATTCCTTTTCTCTTGCTTTACAAATTCAGCTGTTATCTTATCACAACCTGGTGATTTACCATTTTTCACACTTCTATTGTCGTTTCGGGTTCTTTCTCCTCTAATAATAATTCACACTGTTGATTTGTGCTTTCTCAGTCAATTGTTTTATAGATTCCTTTGCAATATTCCTTCCATCTTTCTAGAATTTCATCTGTCTCTGACAAGGTAATCCCCATCTTGTCATAAATTACATTTAGCTTAGGTGTGACATTTCTTGTCAATGTCTTCATTTCTTTAAACATTTCACTATCTCTTCCACACTTCTGATGTTCTTCTATTCTTTCACAACAATCTTGTATGTATTGTTTTGTTTTTTTTTTGGTCTGTTCTTATGTTTCTTCCGACTTCTGTTGTTAAAGTTTTATTGCGTCTTCATTTCTCTACGTTGTTGTATCAGTTCTAGTCTGCCTGCTGTTATCCATCCATCCTTTTGTGTTTTCTTTACAGGAAACATGTTTTTAGCTGTTGTTATTAAGATATCTCTGTACTGTGTAGCCAAATCATCTTGTGTCATCTCCTCCTGTACATCCATCAGGATTTCGAAACGGTTCATCACTTCTATACCGTATTGTTCTGGTATTTTTGTTAGATCAAAGTGGAGTGGTCTTGATCCCTTAACTGTCTTTTTATCTTTATCTTCATGTCTGCTATTAATAACTCATGGTCTGTGTCACAATCAGCACCTGGTAAAGTTTTTGCTGATGTTATACATGATTTTCACCTTCTTTGCACTAAAATGTAATCTATTTGATTCTTGGTTTTCCCATCAAGTGATATCCATGCGAAAAGTCTTTTTGGGTATTGTTTTAAAATTGTGTTACCAATCATTAGCTGATTTTCCATGCAAAAAGTCATTAGATTGTCACTTACATCATTTCTATGCCCTATGCTGAATTCCCATACAATATGCCCTTCATCTTCTGTTCTTTCTGTACCATTTCTTGCATTAATATCCCCCATTATTAATACAATATCATTTTTCCGTACCTGGTCTATCGTCGTTTTCAATGTGTTATGAAAGTCTTGTACTTCAACTTGTTCTGCTGCTGATGTAGGTGCATATATCTGGATGATTGTTACATTTCTAGGAGTGCACTACTAGAGACAAATATTATAGCAGACAAATGATTGGCATAGCACAACATATGCACTGTTTATAGATTTCCAGAAAGCCCTTGACAGTGTCAAAAGAGATGCACTGTGGAAAATTCTAAGATGGCATGGCTTTCCTCATAAGATAGTAAATGTCATCAAATGTCATCGAGAATTTTCAGTGCAAAGTTATCTGTGGAGAACATATCTCCAGCAGCTTTAGGGTACAAACAGGAGTGAAGCAGGGATGTGTACTATCACCAACATTATTTATCTTGTCAGTAGACTGGTTAATGAAGGAGACAACATAAGACAAACGCAGAGGATTACAATGGACCCTTGACACAGTGCTGGAGGACCTTGACTTTGCGAACGATATTTGTCTACTATCAAGCAGCCACAAAGAAATGCAAGATAAAATAAACAAGCTAACTCAGAATGCAAACAACATAGGACTAAAGATCAACGTAGGAAAGATAAAGTTAATGAAGCAAAATGTGAACAACAGAAATGTACTCAGAGTAGATGGCAAGTTAGTGGAGGAGGTCACCAAATTTGTATATCTTGACAGTAGAGTAGTAACAGAAAATGGAGACAGCAAAGATGGACTTCAACAGCAGATTTACTAGAGCAAACCAGGATTTTGCTATGCTACAGAATATATGGAAATCTAAAAAACTAAGCATGAATACGAAAATCAGGATATTTAAGAGTAATGTTCTAAGTGTACAACTCTACGGAAGTGAATGCTGGAAAATCGACAAAATCATAGAAAACAAGTTGAATTCTTTTCAGACTAAATGTTTACGAAGAATCAGAAAAATATTTTATCCGAACACTATAATAAATAACAACGGTGTGGCAGAAATGCAGATGAAGCCACTGACAGCAATTTTTGAGGAAAGACGCTGTCGATGTTTGGGACATGTGCTCCAGATGACTGACAACTCACTACCAAAAATAGCACTAAGATGGACACCACAGGGGAATAGAAGTAAGGGTAGACCAAAAGAGACATGGAGAAGATCAAAAGAGAGGATGTTGAGCAATAGAAGGTTCACCTGAGCAAAGGCAGAAAACAGGCAAAGGACAGGAGCTTGTGGAAAACCCTTGAGGAAGCCCCATGTGCCCTGGGCACTTAAGCACCTATCAATGTATCTGTCTGTCTATCTGTCTGTCTGTCCATCTATCTATCTGTCTGTTTTTCTGCCTCTGTTTCTCTATCTATCTATCTATCTATCTATCTATCTATCTATCTATCTATCTATCTATCTATCTATCTATCTATCTATCTATCTATCTATCTATCTATCTATCCATCCATCCATCCATCCATCTATCTATCTATCTATCTATCTATCTATCTATCTATCTATCTATCTATCTATCTATCTATCTATCTATCTATCTATCTATCTATCAGTTTCAATGTTAGTTATGTTTGTTATATGAACAACTTATGTGTAGAATGTCTGGAATAGAGTGAAAGATGTATGATAAAGGGCAGAATGTCAGACAGGCCTGCATGCCCAGTTCTTAACCCTTTTGAAATAAAGATCAATCAGTTAATCAATCAATCTATCTATCTATCTATCTATCTATCTATCTATCTATCTATCTATCTATCTATCTATCTATCTATCTATCTGTCTATCTTTCATTCTGTCTGTATGTCTGTCTTTATGTATGTCTGTCTATCTATCTAAATCTGTCTGTCAATCTTTCAGCTCGTCTATCGTCCTGTCTATCGGTCGCTGCGTATGTCTGTCTGTCTTCCTGTATATCTATGTAGCTTTCTCTCTGTCTGTAGCTCAGTATATCTACATGTTTCCTGCTGCCGAGTTATAGAAGTAATACAACTACTTCATTTAAGTAACTTTTTAACGAGACTGCAGCAAAAGAATATAAATAATTTTTTTAATGTATTTATAGAGAAAAAACTTTATGTCAGTCTTATATAATTCTCTCCTAAAGGGTTTAAACAATACAATAGATTTATTGGTTCTGAGAAGTGTGTAAATGTAGTATCAATACTGTTCAACATCTGATACATAATTTATTTAAACAGAAATTTATACAAATGTATATTTTATAAATAAAATAAAATACTTACTGACTGTATTCAGGTTTTGAAATAATAACATACAATTAATTCAGTAAACACGTTGCTCAAAGAATTTATTAAACTAGAATTAAAATCCCTTTCTTTCAGAATCCATCCATCCATCCATCCATCCATCCATTCATCCATCCATCCATCCATCCATCCATCCATCTATCCATCCATCCATCCATCCATCCATCCATCCATCCATCCATCCACCTGTGAGAGAGGGGAGGTGTCTTGGTTTGGTTCCTCTAAAGCGGCCGGTTCAGGAGATAACGGTCAAGCGTCCCTTCGAGTGTCTGGTCTTGTTTTATCTGTGTGTTGGTCAGGTAGAGGTAATGTGGTGTGAGACTAGTTCGTCCCAGGCTTTTGGCGTGGTAGAACACTTTTTATTTTGGGTAGCGCTGGTTGTGGTATGTCTTTACGTGTCTACTGCAGTGTTCATGTATATAGTTGGAAAAATGGATTTGTTGAGCAATGAACCCAGAGTGTTTCCCAAGCAGTCTCATGTTGTATAAGTTCTATATGTACGTTTCTGTAAATCGGATGTAGAGTTTTGTGTAAGTTCTATATGTACGTTTCTGTAAATCGGATGTAGAGTTTTGTGTAAGTTCTATATGCACGTTGGTGTTAGTCGGATGTAGAATTCTGTGTAAGTTCTATATGTACGTTTCTTTAAATCAGATATAGAGTTCTGTGTAAGTTCTATATGTACATTGATGTAGATCGGATATAGAGTTCTGTGGAAGTTTTATATGTACTTTCGAGTAAGTCGGATGTACAGTTCTGTGTAAGTGTGAACTATGATATATGTTCAGTGTTAAATGATTTGTTCATCAAGAGTAAAATTTGCGATGCATACTTTTCATCTTTGTGATATTTGTCATTACTATGCCTACATACACTTACATTCGTTCATTCTGACTCATAAACTCTGATGTTTCCTTGATGTATCATTGATGTTTTCTTGATGTTTTCTGTGTGAGCACGTGTTTATTTTCTTTCAGCGTCAAATTCACATTGATTTATAATTCTGTCTTTTGTTTCATCATTTGAGTCACACTGCTATAAATGTGTCATTTATTATTTCATTATTGCAGCTATTTTAAGGAGATAATACCACCAAAAAGGGAAGCCCCTAAAAATAAATGGATGACAGACGACATCTTAGGACTGATGGACAAGATGAGGAGGAGTAAAAATAACGAGGAAAATTATAGCAAGATTAATAAAGAAATAACACACAAACGCAGAGAACAAAAAGAAGTTTGATTAAATGAACAGTGCAGACAGATAGAGGACTCTCATAATAAAGACAGCAAAAACATGCACAAACGAATTAATGAACTCACAGGCAGGAAAACAATATATACCACAGGATACCTGAAATCGAAAGAAGGTAAAATGTTAATGAGAAAGGAAGACATTGTGGTCAGGTGGACAGAGTATATCGGTGAGCTATATGGAGGAGAAAGACCAAAATTAACACCAGATACTGAAAACTGTTATGGACTACCAATACTTGAAGATGAAATCATAGATGCCGAAAAGCGACTGGAACTGATAATATAACAATAGGAGAAATAGAGGCACTAGAAGAGACAGGAATAAAAATAATAACCAAATTACTGAATGACATTTACAACAGCGGGTATATCTCCAGTGACTTGATTAAATCCACGTTTATAGCACTATCAAAGAAACCAGTTGCAAAGGAATGTGATGACCACCGGACTATCAGCCTCTCATGTCACATGACGAAGCTAATTCTGAGAATCATTATGAGATGAACAAGGAAAAAATAAAAATGGAAATAGCAGATGGACAGTTTGGATTTGTTGAAGGAAAGGGAACACACAATGCCATTTATGCTTTACGAACAATAACAGAAAGAGGTTTAGAAGTACAGAAAGATCTCTACTTATGCTTCATTGATTACACCAAGGCATTTGACAAAGTGAAACATAATGAAATTATTAAAATGCTTGAAGACATCAGTATAGATGGGAAAGACCTGAGGATTGTAAAACATCTATACTGGCAGCAAGAAGCAGCAATTCGAGTTGAAAACAGAACTGGAAAATATCAACCTATAAAACAAAGGGTGCAACAAGGATGTGTACTATATCCAGACATTTTTTCTCTGTATAGCGAGAATATTCTAAGAACGATCATAACAGAACTAGGCATAAACATTGGAGAATACAATATTAACAACCTTCGGTATGCTGACGACACAGTACTGATAGCTGAGAACCAACAAGACCTGCAAAATCTCTTGGATAAAGTGGCCAAAGAAAGTGAAGAGAACGACCTTTCTTTGAACATCAAAAAGACAGAGACTATAGTTATATCTAAGAAACAGAATCCACCAGCATGCACTATAAAATTAAAGAGAACTATTCTAAAGCAGGTGCAAATAGTCAAATACCTTGGAGCAGTAATAACTTCAGATGGGAAATGCAGAACAGAAATTAGGAACAAATTAGGCCAAGCAAAGACTGCATTTCAGAGAATGAAAAACATATTATCCAACACATCTTTATCAATGAATGTTAGAAAACGAGTCCTAAAATGCTATATTGAACCTATCTTGTTATATGGAATTGAATCATGGACAATAGGCAAGTCTGCACAAAAAAATCATTGGAAGTAGTAGAAATGTGGTTTATTAGAAGAATGTTGCGAATCCCTTAGGCAACAAAAATAACTAATGAAGAATGTATGAGAAGAGCTGGAGAGACAAAAAAACCGTGTCAGAAAGATAAGAGAGAGACAATGTACTTTCATAGGACATGCAATGATAAGAGGGGGCATTGAAAATATTATAACAACAGGAAAAATAGAAGGAAGAAGATCAAGAGGAAGACCAAGAGAAATGATACTGGATAATCTGACGGGATGATGTGAGAGGAGATCACCAACTGAACTGATGGCCTGCATGAAGGATCGGGTACTCTGGAGAAGCATAATAGCCAACGCCAGTCGACACGGCACCTGATGATGATGATGATGATGATGATGATGATAATGATGCTGATGCTGATGGTGATGATGATGACGATGATGCTGATGATGATGATGACGATGATGATGATGATGACCTATTTTGTAGATGGCGATGCAGACAGAGTAATGGGTATATTTGTTATATGTCTGAGTTGGCAAGGAACTCCTGGATGTGAAAGAGAGTGTGGCTAATTCTTAATAAATTGTGGATATGCATTTGTATGTTGAAAAGGAGACGAGAGATTTGTAAGAGATGTGAATTAAGTAGTAGCTTCCCGTAGACTGGCGACTTTTGCTTGAACTTGTTGATTCTCATAAGCATGCCCGTATTTTCTATGTTGTTGTTAATTGTTGTTTAATTACATGTTCTGTGTGCGTGTTTATATGTTAGCTGATGTAAGTGTGTGTGGCGATTAAATTAAACCTTTTTTGTCTTGATTAGTTTATGCTTTTTGAGCTGGTTATTTGTTGTTGGTGGAGTTGGAGGTGATTGAGATGTTAATTCAACAGCACAAAGTCATTTATGGTAGCTGATATGGACACGAGCTGAGAGAGAAAGAACCTGGGGTGGTGGATCGTTGGGAGAGCAAGAAACTGGGGTTGTTCATCGTTGGGAGAGCAAGAACCTGGGGTTGTGGATCGTTGAGAGAGAAAGAACATGTGGTTGTGGACCGTTAGGAGAGCAAGAACCTGGGGTTGTGGATCGTTGAAGGAACAGGAACCTGGGGTTGTGGATCGTTGAAGGAACAGGAACCTGGGGTTGTGGATCACTGAGAGAGGCGCGGTTTTTAGAGTTCCAGGCACAGCTGTACTAGATGGGGCACTTATCTCATTTAAATAAAGGCTAGGGATTTAAGACTTGATTGGGCACTTAACTCAGTTAAATAAAGGCTAGGGATATACGATTTGATTGGGCATATAACTCAGTTAAATAAAGACCAGGGATATAAAATTGATTGGGCATTTAACTCTGTTAAATAAAGGCTAGGGATATAAGACTGGATTGGGCACATAACTCAATTAAATAAAGGCTAGGGATATAAGACTTAATTGGTCACTTAACTCAGTTAAATAAAGGCTAGGGATATAAGATTAGATATGCTGATGACACAGTGTTACTGTCCACAACACAAAAAAGGAATGGAAAAACTAATTATGTCAGTCCGTAAGAATAGTGAAGAGCAAAACCTCTATCTTAATGCGAAGAAAACTAAACTGATGACAACTGACAAAACAAACAAGGCAGCTGATATATGCTTCAATGATGAAAAACTGTAAGAAGTGGAGAGTTATGAATATTTTGGATCACTACTAACTAATAACGGAGATACAATGAGGGAAATGACATCTATCGCTCTTCAGACATTAAAACAACTAAATAATCTGTGGAGAGGAGCAGACAAAACTATAAAAATACGATTTTTAAGGGCATGTATCTTTCCCGTCGCAACATATGCCTGTGAGACCTGGACACTTAACAAAACAGCTGAGAAAGACATACATGCCTTTGAATGTAAATGCTTTAGAAGAGGTCTTTAAATACCATGGACACAAAAAAGAACAAATATATCCATATTACAATAACTTAATATTGAAGAAGGTTGGCTAGTAAAGAGGATTAAAGAGAGAAAACTTAAATATTTTGGACACATTAAACGTCATGCTAATCCATAGAAAAGACCCTCTTGGAAGGGTACATAATGGGAAAAAGAAAGAAAGGAAGACCAAGGCGAAGATTGCTGTAAGGTACCGTTAATGACCTACAAATGGATGCATCAGCAGCAGGCCATCTTGTTCACAACCGAGTGGCCTACAGGAGTCCTGTTAGATAGGCAAAGTTCTGCAAGGGACATGCAAGTGAATGATTGAATGTCCGTCATTTATTTGGTCCATCCATCGATCCATCCGTCTATCCGTCCAACCATCCATCCGTCTGTCCATTCATACGTCCATCCATCCATCCATCCATCCATCCATCCATCCATCTGTTTTCTTCTCCATCAGTGAATACGTCTGTCGGTCTCTCTGCATGTCAGTCTGTCTGTCGGTCTGTCTATCTTGTGCAGCAGAGATTAATATATGACACAAGCGGATGTTTCAAATCATCTAGACGTGAGACTATGTCAAATGTCATACATCATCTAGTTGTTAGATCATGTCAGTTGTTACAAATAATAGTCATTAGATCTTGTCGAATGTTACAAATCATCTAGTCGTCAGATTGTACCGGATGTTACAATTTATACATTCGTTAGATTATACAGGATGTTAAAAATCGTCAAGTCGTTAGATTATGTTAGATGTTGCAAATCCTCTAGTCGTTACATTACTCCGATTCTATAAATGATCTTTAGGTTAAGTTATGCCATTTGAGTCAAATTATCCAATCCTTAGATTGTTTCAAAAGTTACAAATCAAATTTTTGTTTAGATTATGTTCGTTGTTAGAAATCGGTAGTCTTTAGATTATCGGCGTTTTTTTTTACAAATCATATTTTCCAGATTATGTCAGATGTTACAAATCAACAATTTTTTTTTAGGTTGTGCCAGATGTTTCAAATAATATAGTAGTTAGATTATGTCATATGTTACAAATCATCTCGTCGTTAAAGTATGCATTATATTACAAAACATATAATTTTTAGATAGTGCCCGATTTTACAAATCATATAGTGATCAGAGTATGCCGAAAGTTAAATATCATCTATTTCTTAAATTATGCCAGATGTTGCAAATCGTCTATTTGTTAGATTGCTCATAATGTTATAAATTATTTAGTCGTTCGATTATGCTCCATATAGGAAATAATGTAATCATTAAATTGTGCACCATATAACAAATAATGTAGTTGTATTATATATTATACATTATATACGACATAAAAATAATTCAACCATTAGATTGTGTCTCATAAATAAAATAATCTAGTATTTAGATTGCGTCACATAAAACAAATAATCTAGTCTTTAAACTGTGTCTCATATAACAAATAGTCTAGTCGTTAGATTATGCGCCATATAACAAATAATGTAGTCATTAGATTGTGTCCTATATAACAAATACTCTAGTCATTAGATATTGACCCATGTATAACATATATTCTAGGCGTTAAATTATGACCACATAAAAAATAAAATAATCGATAGTTTGTGACCCATATAAGAATTAATCTAGTCGTTAGATTATATCTCATAAACCAAACAATCTACTGATTCGATAATGCTTCATATAACACATAATGTAGTTAATAAATTATTCCCCATATAACAAATGATCTAGTCGTTAGATAAAAAAAAAGTTAGTCGTTTAATTGTGGCCTATATAACAAATAATCCAGTTGTTAGACACTTTCCCATAAAACGGATAATATATACGTTAGATTATGTCCCATATAACAAATAATCTGGATAATATTGATGCAGCAGCAGCAGGCCATCTTGCTCGCAACCGAGAGGCCTACAGGAGTGCTGTTTGGGAGG
The DNA here is from genome assembly GCA_009760885.1 of Achatina immaculata. NCBI lineage: Eukaryota > Metazoa > Mollusca > Gastropoda > Stylommatophora > Achatinidae > Lissachatina > Lissachatina immaculata. Next base: position 47,058,331 of record CM019698.1, read on the forward strand.
CAAAGTTCCGCAAGGGACATGCAAATGAATGAATGAATGAACAAATAATCTTGTCATTAGATTATCCATGTATAGTAAATAATCTAGCCGTTAGATTGTGCACCATATAAAAATAATCTAGTAATTAGATTGTATAACATATAACAAATAATCTAGTCGTTAGATTGTGTCCAATATAGCAAATAATCTAGTTATTAGAGTGTGTCCCATATATCAAATTTTCTAGTTGTTATATTGTATTCCATATTAGAAATAAACTACTCGTTAGACTGCGACCGACTTAACAAATAATTCAGTCTTTAGATTTAGCCCCAAATAACAAATAATCTAATCTTTAGTTTGTGTCCAATATAATAAATAATCTAGTCTTTAGATTGTGTCCTATACAACAAATAATCTAGTCTTAGATTGTGCCCACTATAGCAGATTATATAGTCGTTAGACTTTACCCCATATAACAAATAATCTAGTGTTATGTTGTGTTCAATATAAATAATAGTCTAGTAATTAGATTATGCCCTTTATAACATAAAATCTAATCGTTAGAATCTTTCCCATATAACAAATAATCAAGTCGTTAGATTGTGCCCCATATTATAAATAATCTAGTCGTTAGACTGTGCCTCATACAATAAATAATCTAGTTGTTAGATTGTGCTCCATATTAGAAATAATCCAGTTGTTTGATTGTGCCCCATATTAGAAATAATCTGGTCGTTAGATTGTGCTCCATATAACGAATAATCCGGTCGATAGACTGGACTCATATAGCAATTAATCTAGTCTTTAGATTGTGTTCTATATAACATACAATCTAGTCGTTATGTTGTGCCAATATAACAAATACTGGAGTCGTTAGATTTTATCCCGTGTAACATATAATCTAATCTTTAGACTATGCCCCATATAACAAATACTCTAGTAGTTAGATTGTGCCCCATATGACAAATAATATAATCGTTGGAGTGTGCCTCATTTAACCAATAATCTAGTCGTTATAGTCTGCCCTATGCTACAAATCTTCTTCAGATGTGAAAAATCATTTAGTGGTTAGACTATATACGATGCGACTAATCGTACACTCGTTAAATATGTTAAATGTTACACATCTTTTATTTGTTAAACTATCTCGGCAGTTACAAGTCATCTATTTGTTAGATTATTTCGGATTTTACGATGTTGGGCATACGGCTAACAACCTTATCCTGGGACCTATCTAGAGGCGACTCTAAATGAGAAAAAATAACTTGTTATGGAAAGTCGCAACGAAACCAACTGAGCATCAGGGATGCCAACTCCGAAAAGCTCAAAGAACACATTCGTTGGCCCCAAACACGTGACAAAGATTGGATTATAAAATGTAAGAACAATGGCAGCACCAACAAAAACTATTCAGGTCATCAGAGAAATGGAGAGATACCACCTAGACGTACTGGGCATCTGTGATATGCGATGGCCATAAGCAGGTAATAGATCGGCGGAAAGTGGTAATTAATAATACATTCAGGCAGAAATTATGGTAAACATCGAGATGGGGTAGGTATAATTATGTCAAATTTAGCAGCAAAGTGCCTTTCAGACTGGTAACCAGCGAACAGTCGTATAAAAAGAGCAGGATACAACCCAGGACATGGAGCAATGACAAAACTACAGTGTTATGCACCCACGAAAGTTGTACTTGATATGGTAAAAGATGACTTCTATCACCAGTTGCAACAAATCATTAACAAAGCCTCTAAACACGACATCCTAATTGCTATGTGGGACTTCAACGCTAAGGAAAGGAAAGATAACACAGACGCTGAAAAAGTAATGGGGAAAGAAGGAATTGACATGGGAAGTCAGAACGGAGAAATATTAATTGAAATATGTCTAAAAGAGGGCATGGTCATTGGAGGCACAATATCTCCATTAAAGAGATGCATAAAACAATGTGGACATCTCCAGATGATAGAACTAGAAACCAGATAGATCATATTTTTAGTAGAAAGCAATACAGAACATCTATGATAAATGTAAGGGCATATAGGGGTGCAGATATTAACTGATCATAACCTGTGCATAGGGAAAATACATCTAAAACTGAAAAGCCAACACAAGAAAACAGTACACAGAAAGATGAACAGCCACAGCCTACAAGAAGAAAATACTAATTTCAATCAGGAACTTGCGAACCATCCCAGAACACCCAGTGAAGTTGAGGAGATAGGTATAGATGAATTATGGATTTCTTACAGCAGAGCCATAATCACAGCAGCAAAAGCAAGCGCTGTTCTAAACAAACCAAATAGAAAAGCATGGATATCAGAAAACACATGGAAGTACATACATGAAAGACGAGCAGTCAAATTAGACATATTTAATGTAAAAACAGACCTTGGAAAAGATCTGGCGAAAGAAACATATAAAAAATAGACAAGAAAGTAAAAAGTTCAGCTAGAAGGGATACAAGAGAATAAATAAACAATATGGCGAAAGAGGCAGAGAAAGCAGCAAAAAAGGGGACGGAAAATGTATATAACATACAAAAGAGGCTAACAGGTACTACTACATCTAAAGAAAGAACAATCTTTAGCAAAACTGAAACCTTGTTAACATCAAGTAAAGACCAAAAGCAAAGATGGACTGTACACTTCCAAAAAACACTTAATCGAGCTCACACAAATTAATTGATAGATCATGAAACCGACTTAATAACCTAACAACTAAATGTCAAACTAGATGAAATTACATTGCATGAAACTGAAACAGCAGTGAATTTAACGGCTAACAACAAAGCTGCAGGTGAAGATGAAATAACAGCCGAAATGTTGAAAGCTATCAATAGTGACAACATGAGACAACTACACAGACTATTTAACACGATTTGGAAAGAAGAAAAGGTCCCTTCTAAATGGACAAAAGGAATCATTGTTAAAATATCAAAATAAGCGATCTTAGCGATTGTAACAACTGGAGAGGAGTAACATTTATATCAGTTGTGTCAAAAGAATTTTGCAAAGTCATTTTGAGTAGACTTAAAGATATAATGGATACTGCAATGAGAGAGAAACAATCAGGATTTCGAAAAGGGAGAAGATGTCTCGACCAGATCTTTACTCTAAGAATAATACTTGAAGAACATATTGAAAAACTGAAGCCATTAATTCTTAACTTCATTGACTTTAAAAAGGCATTTGATAGCATACACAGACATTCATTATGGAGAATGTTAAGTCTATATTGAATACCATCTACAATTGTCAACATCATTAAGGACCTCTATAACCGATATGTTTGTCCAATCAGAATAGAAGAAGGAATGTGAGAATGGTACCGGACTGAAAAAGGCGAAAACAAGGATGTATACTGTCTCCTTTGATTTTACGAATTGCAATAGTCTTCATAAAGAAATAAAAAATTATGCACAGGTAACACACGTATTGATTGGGTAAATGGGACCCAGTATACAAGATCTTGATTTTGCTGATGACATAACTCTTATCAGTAACAATGTGAATTCCATGCAAGAAAAAATAGATATCCTGTCTTCACTGGCTAGCAAAATAATTCTTGAAATTAACAATTACCAAAAAAAATAATGAAAATTGCCATTAATCAAAGTGGAAAACTACACTTAGAAGGGGCAGCTGTTGAAGAAGTCAATCAATTTGCATACCTTGGCAGCTACATAGACCAGGATGGTGGCACCAGAAAGGAAGTTAGAATTATAATTGCAAAAGCAGCATCGATCTTCAATCATATTGAAAACATATGGCCTTCAAAAGTTATAAGCACAAAACCAAGTTAAGACTATTCAATTCAAATGTAATATCCACCCTAATTTATGCATGTGAAATCTGGAAAACAACTAGTAGAAACTGACAAGAAATTAGACTTTTGAAAACAAATGCCTAAAGTAAATACTCGGCATGAAGTGGAACGAATTCAAGAACATTACGGTGATAAGACAGATGAGCGAACAACAACCAGTCTCAAGGGTGATCAACAGAAGAAGATGGACATATATTGGCCACGTGATGAGAAGAAATGATCAGAGAATCATAGAACAAGCTATCAAGTGGAACACAACAAACCGAAGAAAAAGAGGAAGGCCGCTTGAAACTCTGCAGAAGACATTGTTCAGTGAGGCCAAATTACTAGGCATAAAATCCCTTGATGAGGTTGAAAAGCTCGCCGAAAACCTGAAAAATTGGGAACTACCTTGTGAGCCATATGTGACATTGAACGGCACTGGAAGAATATAAGATATAAGATTTGTGTATATTTTAAAGTAACCTTTAGATTAGTAGGATTTAGATTATGTCAGATGAAATGCATCTTCTAGACATTACGTGAAGTCAGATGTTACAAATCAGTGAGTACATAAGAGGAATATGTTCTTTCTTCTTTAGGGCAGTGTTTTACCGGATCTTTGACCACATTTTTTCCATGTCCTGGAAACACGTGTTATATAAAAACGTTACAATAATAACGACAATTAATATATTCAAAATGGTGAATACCAAGAAAAAGAATATTTATTGCGAAAGTGCTTGCATTTTCAAAGAGACTGTACTGTTCCACAGTTCTGAGCAATTTCTATCTGTTTATCTGTCTGTCTATCTCATGCTACAGAGTTTTGAAACTAAAATTACCTCTTCACTTTATTATTAAGCACAAGAAAATCTCTCTGTGGTTGACGACTATAAATAGTTGAGAACATATATATAAGCAAACGATAGACGAAGATTTGTATAACTAGAAGATAATTTAAACAGTGAAGCAGTCAGATTTGTTGTGAATAGTATGTGCAATAAATAAATATTTTGTGAAGTAAATCACTTACAGCCTGTATATAGCAAGAAAAAGTTAATACAGGCTTTAAGGAAATTATTTCCACTATTCTGATCAATCTGTCTTTGTTGTAGAAGAGTGTAAAAAATTGCTTCAAATCAAACGGTAAATCACAGATATGGTTTTGAAGAAAAGATTATTAGTATAATAAAAACATTCGAACGCTATCTTCGGTATAGTAAGTACTATTACCTAGTAAAATGTTAATGTATGTATGTAATGTATGTATCTGTGAATGTGTGAATGTATACATGTATGTTTATAAGTATGTATTATGCATTATGTATGAAAGTATCTATTTGTTACATAATGCTTGTTTGTATGTATGAATGTATTTATGTATGTATATATGTATGTATGTATGTATGCATGTATGTATGTATGTATGTATGTGTGTATGCATGTATGTATGGGTTTTTGTAAACGTTTATGTATGTGTGAATATATGAGCAATCTATCATTCTGTCATTAAGTCTGGCTGTCTATCTATATATCTATCTGCCTGCCTGTCAGTATGTATGTCTGTCTGTCTATCTATATATTGTTTGTTTCTATATCTGTCTGTGTGTTTGCCTGTCTGTCTGTTTGTCTGTCTCTATATCAGTCTATTTAGAATCTGAACTACCATTCATTTCATTTCATTCATTCATCTGCATGTCCTTTGCGGAACGTTGCCTCCCAAACAGCACTCCTGTAGGTCTCTCGGTTGTGAGCAAGATGGCCTGCTGCTGTTGCATCCATTTCCAGATCATCAACGATTTCTTGCAGCCATCTTCGTTTTGGTCTTCCTCTCCCATGATTAGTGTTTGGATTTCTTGGTATATTTCCAGAAGATAGTTTACCAGAAGATAGTTTACCAGAAGATAGTTTACCAGAAAATAGTTTACCAGAAGATAGTTTACCAGAAGATAGTTTACCAGAAGATAGTTTACCAGAAGATAATTTACCAGAAGATAGTTTACCAAAAAATAGTTGATACTTAACCACCAAGTTACGTAAACATTAAAAAATACACGGACATGTGTGCAGCAAAAACAAGCAGGGACGTGAGAAACGTTGATACTTGTTATGCTTTCTAATGTAACTTATATGTTGCTATGTTTTATAATGTAACTATTATATTTTGTTATGTTTTATAGTGTAACTGTTATATTTTGTTATGTTTTATAATGTAACTGTTATATTTTGTTATGTTTTATAATGTAACTGTTACTTCAGACATTGGAATAATTGTATTACTGTGTATAGTGTATAGATGCATATGTAACAATAGTAGGTGTTCAGTAAATAATTTTTGTTAATGTTCTTTGTTTATATCAGCTCAAGAACACTTACATTCTACATTCATAATTTGAAATATGTAAAAAAAGTTGGTGAAGAGTTCAATGACAAAATTGTCAATTAAAATGCCCATAATTAATTACTATAGTATTTTATACTTCTTTATATGATTGAATGAATATACGTAATTAAGTATGCATGTATTGTGTATGTATTTATGTATCCCTGTCTATCAGTCTATCCGCTTGCCTGGCTGTCTGTCAGTCTGTCTATCTGTTTTGGGCAGCGTAGTTTACAAACTAAAATTAGCGCTTCTGAACAGAAAACACACAAAGTATCAGATGACTACAAATAGATAAGAACATAAATATGATTTTTGTTGGATTTTGTAAAACTATGTATATGCTATTTTAAGTAATGAAAAAGTCATATGTAAAAATTATATAAATAAAATTAAAACTGCTACATTGTTGTTTACATACTTTTCTAACATTTAGGTTTGCGTGTTAGAAAGTACTTACTAACTGTACGAACGTGTTTTGAAATATGGAGAGAAAAAATTCAATAGAGAGAGAATATTTTTGTCTTTATCTCTGTCTGCCTGTCTCTTTTTATGTCTGCCAGTTTCTCTGCTTATCTCCCTATATTTTTGTCTGTCCGAGATAAATTATAAATTTGACCAGAATATGCTTGGAGGATACACAAAATATAGAAATATATAGAGGAAGATAGTCACAACCTTCTATATAAGAAATGGTTTAAAACAAAGTGATATATTATCTCCATTACTATTCAACCCAGTACTAGAAAAGGTAATCAGAAAAATGAAAAAAGAAAGTAGTACAGAAGAACAGGCTAAAATACTAGGATACGCTGATGACATCGACCAAGAGGGGGAAACTGTGCAAGAAGTCATCAATACCAGCATACACCTGAGAGATGTGGCACTAAAAGTGGGCTTAACCATTAACCAAGATAAGACAGAGTATCTGAAGATATCAAGAGACCAGAGACAGAATGATCCTGATTATATAAATGTTGGAGATATGATTATTAGGAAAACAGAAACATAGGAGATATGATTATTAGGAAAACAGAAACATACAAATATCTAGGTGCAAGCTTCAAAAGAAGTAATACAGTAAGCAGGGAAAATAGAAGCTGAGTACAGATAGGGAATAAAATATACTTTGCCTTGCAAAACATGTTAAACTCAAAAATCATGTCCCAAAACACCAAAATAACAATCTACAAAACTGCAATAAGACCAGCCATCATGCATGGATCATAAGCGTAGATTACAACAAAGAAAGATGAACAACAATTCCAGATCTTTGAGAACAAGACACTAAGAAAAATCTTTGGGCCCACAAAGGATAATAAAAGCGGAGAACGAACGAACGAGCATATTTTCTTTTCTAAAGTTTAAGAATTGGGCACGCAGGCCTGTCTAACATTCTGCCCTTCATCATACAACTTCCACGCAGCCACAGTCATTCAGCACTTGTTAGATTCATCATACAACTTCCACGCAGTCACAGTCATTCAGCACTTGTTAGATTCATCATACAACTTCCACGCAGTCACAGTCATTCAGCACTTGTTAGATTCATCATACAACTTCCACGCAGCCACAGTCATTCAGCACTTGTTAGATTCATCATACAACTTCCACGCAGTCAAAGTCATTCAGCACTTGTTAGATTCATCATACAACTTCCACGCAGTCAAAGTCATTCAGCACTTGTTAGATTCATCATACAACTTCCACGCAGTCACAGTCATTCAGCACTTGTTAGATTCATCATACAATTTCCACTCAGTCACAGTCATTCAGCACTTGTTAGAAACAACACTGAACAGCTTATTTAAATCCTAACGAATTATACATGTCTTTAAACTGAACAGACTACGCTGGCTGGGGCATGTAGAAAGAATGGAAGAGGACAGACAAACAAAAATGATGTATGCACAAGTGATGAGGGAAACAAGACCAATGGAGTAGACCAAGTCCGAGATAGAAAGACAACGTAGAAGAGGATATAAAAGAAACTGGTGTCACCACCTGGAGAGAGAAAATTAGGAATAGAGGCGAACTTTATCTGCAGCAATGCGCTTTAATGGCTTGGAAAGCCGAAGAAGAAAAAGAAGAAGTCTGCCTACCTACAAATCGGTCTGTATGTCTATATATTCTGTGCTCTCGTGATATAGAAATAATGGAATAATTACACTCATAGCACTTATCAATAGCACTAGGTACATGGGAGAATTATAATGAACAAACCAAAGTGTATAATAATTTAACAGACAAACAAAAAGCACTATTTAGGTTTGTTGTAAAAATTGTGTCACTTAACAAATAATGTTTCAAGTACACTTCCTTTCAACTAAATATATACAAACACAATATTTTGTGAAAAAAATACTTACCTACTGCATTCATGTTTTGAAATACATCCACATAAAAGAAAAATATGAAATACATTAATGGAATTAATTTTAAAGTTCTTATAACAGCCTTTCCATTTCATAAATAACGTACAATTTGGTGTTTCTAAAACAAACCAAAAGTTCTTAGAAGACTTTCCATGAAGCAGTTTGTGGGTATACAAAAAGAATATCTATAAATAGTATATTTTATAAAGACGACAAACAGAATATAATATAAATATAATATAACATATATATTAATATAATTATAATATAAAGAAATGTTACTTGCTTGAAAATTGTATATGTATGCCGTTCTTTAAGTATTTGTATGTGGTTATGTATATACATATGTGGTTATGTATTTTTAGATTTATGTGCGTTTATATTGTAAACTATTATTTTTGATATGTTTGTGTTTAATCTTATACATTCTTCTTGTTTATTAAGGGAGTCGTGTAATTCTTTTTTTTGGATAAGAGGATATGACAACCAGCCTTGTGGTTTGTTTGGAAATCACAAGTTCCTGCCTCTCTGACACCCCGAATATCCAACCCTTATTGCTTTCTGTTTGGTGCAAGGCTAATCTGTAGCCTACAGTTGGAGTGGGGCCCGCTTTACAGCTTCCACGAGGCCCCTGCTCTCATACTGTCAGCCCCCAACCAACACTCAACCCAGGATCTTTTCTTCATGTACGTTCTGCTTAAATCAACCACCGCCTTGTTAGCGTATAACTTCTGATAACATTCTTCTTCATCACACACACACATCCATTCATCACCAACAGTAAATCACAATTCTAACAATCTGTGTGATCAAATCAGCAACAAACTACTTTATTACTAATATAATTATATAAACTCTAATAAGCTGTGTGATCAAACCAGCAACAAACTACTTTATTACTTATATAGTTATATAAACTCTAACAAAACTATTCCAACCGAAAACTCAGCATAACATATTATTACATTAAATGATACCTAGCTTCAACGTAATATTATTTTTTTTGGATATGCATCTTTCCCATCGCAACATATGGCTGTGAGACATATGCACTTAACAAAACAGCTGAGAAACATATAAATGCTTTGAATGTAAATGCTACAGAAGACTTCTTCAAATATCATGGACACAAAAAAGAACAAATATATCCATACTACAAGAACGTAATATTGAAAAAGGCTAGCTAGTAAAGAGAATTTAAAAAAGAAAACTTAAATATTTTGGACACATTAAACGTCATGATAATCTAGAGAAGATCGTCTATGAAGGGTATGTAATGGAAAAAGAAAAAGAGGAAGACCAAGCGAAGATGGCTGCAAGACATCATTGATAATCTGCAAATGGATGCATCAGCAACAATCCATCTTCCTCACAACCGACAAGCCTACAGGAGTGCTGTAAGGAGGCAAAGTTCCGCAATGGACATGCAAAAGAATGAAATGAATGAGCTTCAACGTTTCCCTTGTTACAGCTCTTCTGTTCCTCAGAAATGAGACCAACATAAAAAAAAACTCCACCACGGAATTTTAGCCCGTATCCCCACACAAGCATTTAAGGGTTTCACTACACTATACCGAGCAGCCCTTGAAATACTAAAATATACTACAGACTACATAGAGATCGCATGGCTCTAAATTAGCATATTATTCTCATACATGGCACCCTAACAATGTATACACACCGCGACACAAATAAGCCACAAGAAAATAATAACATTCCATCAAATCCTTATCTAATATATTTCTCAAGCTAACATTTTATATAGACGGCAAAGACCTGAGGATTGTAAAACATCTATAATGGCAGCAAGAAGCAGCAGTTCGAGTTGAAAATAGAATTGGAAAATATCAACCTATAAAACAAGGGGTGCGACAAGGATGTGTACTATCTCCAGACATTTTTTCTCTGTATAGCGAGAATATTCTAAGAACAATCATCACAGAACCAGGCATAAAATTTGTAGGAAACAATATTAACAACCTTCGGTATGCTGACGACACAGTACTGATAGCTGAGAACCAACAAGACTTGCAAAATCTCTTGGATAAAGTCGCCATAGAAAGTGAAGAGAAAGACCTTTCTTTGAACATCAAAAAGACAGAGACTATGGTTATATCTAAGAAACAGAATCCACCAGCATGCACTATAAAATTAAACAGAACTATTCTAAAGCAGGTGCAGAAATTCAAATACCTTGGAGCAGTAATAACATCAGATGGGAAATGCAGAACAGAAATTAGGAACAGAATAGGCAAAGCAAAGGCTGCATTTCAGAGAATGATAAACATGTTAGCTAACACATCCTAAGCAATGAATGTTAGAAAACGAGTCTTAAATGATATATTGAACCTATCTTGTTATATGGAAGTGAATCATGGACAATAGGCAAGTCTGCACAAAAATCATTGGAAGCAGCAGAAATGTGGTTTATTAGAAGAATGTTGCGAATCCCCAGGACAGAAAAAATAACTAATGAAGAATGTATGATAAGAGCTGGAGAGACAAAAAATCTTGTTAAAAAGATAAGAGAGAGACAATGTACTTTCATAGGACATGCAATGAGAAGAGGGGCATAGAAAATATTATAACAACAGGAAAAATAGAATGAAGAAGATCAATAGGAAGATAAAGAGAAATGATACTGGACACTTTGACGGTGTGAGAGGAGATCACCAACTGAACTGATGGCTTGCATGAAGTATTGGGTACTCTGGATAAGCATAATAGAAAACGCCAATCGGCACGGCACCTGATTATGATGATAACATGTTATTCAGACTTACAACTGCTAAACAAGGGCACAAATTATTCATCAATAAAAAGGTCATACTTACGACTTCTGACGCCATATATGGACTGGACATCACCTGACACTGA
>CM019698.1:47069860-47134013 GCA_009760885.1 Achatina immaculata
AAGATAATAATAAAACACATTTTCATACCTTTAGTAACAACACATTTCTAACTTTACATATAACTCACAAATAAAAAAAAACGATTTTGCTATTTAAATATGCCATTTGGAATGATCGGAGATGGGTGGGTGGATAGATAGATGGATGGATGGATGGATGGATGGATGGATGGATGGATGGATGGATAGATGGATGGATGGACTGATATAGTGCTTAAATAAATAAATATTAACTGGATGGATATTTTATCTTCTTATATCTTATATCCTTCTTGTGGAAAACCCTTGCGGAAGCCCCATGTGCCCTGGGCACTTAATGTTCATATATATATATATATATATATATATATATATATATATATCCATACAAATGTCCATTCGTAAATAAATACATAAAAAGTCCTAAAGTAATTCATATTCACTAAATGACTTCTCTATTGAAAGAAAAAACTCAACAGGTATATTTTATAGTAAATCCTTACACACAGTGACTTCTAAGAACTACCTAATGTTTTAGAAAAAAAATTTGCCATTCTCTACAATGAAAACAACTTTCATAACAATTAGAAATAAACCCATTTAAATTTTGAATAATTGTGGCATTTTCTTTCTTTCTTTTATTTTGTCGGGCGGGATTTAAAATATGAATACAGAAAGTAAGTATGTTATTTCACAAAACTATCCTGTTTTTGTTTTTTAAGTTCAGAAGAAACATATCTGACATATTCAGAAGCATCACATGTTTTAAAACCTTTCCATAACAGATATAGCTATTTTATTATTTAAAATGTTAAATAAATTATTATTTACATTCATACACATTGTTTTATATATTAAAATTCTGAAATATACCAGTCTTATGGAGTGTGCAATGAGTGACTTTGTTCCATTATTTCTTTGTCTTAGGAGCACAACATAAACAGTTAGATAGATAGACAGACAGACAGACAGACAGACAGACAGACAGACAGATAGATAGATAGATAGATAGATAGATAGATAGATAGATAGTTAGATAGAGATAGATAGATAGATAGATAGATAGATAGATAGATAGATAGATAGATAGATAGATAGATAGATAGATAGAGATAGATAGATATATAGTTAGATAGAGATAGATAGATAGATAGATAGATAGAAAGATAGATAGATAGATAGATAGATAGATAGATAGATATATAGATAGATAGATAGATACATAGATAGATAGATAGATCGATAGATTGATTGATTGATTGACAGGCAGGAAAAGATCAAAGAAACAGACAGTTAGTCAGCTTTCTACTAGTCAGCCTTCTTCAATATTAAGTTCTTCTAGTATGAATACATTTTTTCGGTTTGTTTGTTTTTTTTTTTCTTTTTTGTGTTCATGGTATTGTAAGAACTCTTGTCTAGCATTTACATTCAAAGGCATATATGTGTTTCTCAGCTGTTTTGTTAAGTGTTCAGGTCTCAAAGGTATATGTTGTGATGATGCATGCCCTTAAAAATCTTATTTGTGTAGTTTTGTCTGAAGAGCGATAGATGTCCTCTTTTTAATTTCCCTCATTGTACCTCAGTTAATAGTTAGTAGTGATCCAAGATATTCAAAACTCTGCACTTCTTCCAGTTTTCCCTGATTGGTACATGTTTCAGCTGCCTTGTTTGTTTTTTTCAGTTGTTATCAATTTAGTTTTCTTTGCATTAAGATAGAGGTTTTGCTCTTCGCTATTCTTGCGGACTGACATAATTAGTTTTTCCATTCCTTTCTACTTTATGGACAGTAATACTGTGTCATCAGCATATCTAATCTCTGGTATATCACAATCTTCAATTGTTATGGGACCGCAATGTTCTTTGTCTACATCTTCTCTAACATTTCTCATTATATTTTCAGTATACACGTTAAATAATTAAATCGACAACATACACCACTGACGGACCCCTGTTTTATGTCAAAACAAGTTGTTGTTTCACCATTTATTCTTACTGCTGCTTGTTGGTCTAGATACATCAACGCTGTTAATTGTATCAGATGTGTTGCAAATCCCATTTTAAAAATTTCTTTTGTTGTACACAGTAAAATGCATTTGAGTAGTCTATTTTTAATACATTTTTTAAAAATCAAATATATATAAACCATTTTTATTATAACATAGTATTAAAAAAAGTCGGTAGTATCTATTGCCTAAATTTAATGAACTTCACAACATATATGACTATTTCACTGTTTATAGTGCTAGCTAGTGTTATACAAAACTTCAAAGGACATTTGTTTCTCAGACTGATTTTATTAACTTTTAGTAGTCACATAGGACAGTATAACAAATGAAGGGTAATTCTATTTTTTAAACAAATCGTCACAAAGCAGACAGACAGAAAGATCGACAGACAGCTAGAGAGACATGTAGACAGCCAGGCAGATAGACAGACAAACGCACAAATAGACAGTGATAGACAGACAGAAAAGTAGACAGATAATTACATACATACATACATAAATACATACATACATACATACATACATTAACATTGTAGTTAAACATAAATACATACATAACTAGATATATACAGTCGTTCGTATACATAATTTTAAATCCGTTCATGCATACATAACTTCGTACACAACAATATACACATGTTTAAACCAAATAAAATTACAGTGTTTTTAAATATTTAATGTATTTTACATATATATATATAATACAAAATGTATACTAACAAACTGTTACGTACATTTATTTCTAACAATGAATGTGTATCAGAAACAAAACTTATTTTCTTAAAATATTACTATTGTATACATTTTAGAATTAATCCCATTAGTCTTTTAACACCATTTTGATTACTGTATTTTAAAATATGAATAAAGAGAGTAAGTATTTAAATTCCCAAAGTACTGGTATTTTTATATTTTAAGAGGAAAAGAAGCGTATGTGAGACACTCTGAAATATCACTTTTTAATTAAGTTTATATATATATAACTTATCAAATGTAATTTAAATTATTCTACACACTCATAAACATTCGTAAACGCAAGATAATTCTTCAATGAGTGTAGACTTACGGTTAAGTACATAGACTGAGATTGTTTCATTATTTCTAAATCTTAGAAGCACAAAACAGACGAACAGACAGACAGATAGACAGGCATGTAGATAAAGAGACAGGCAGGAAAGCAGACAGAGGTACAGACAGACACACAATCAAGCAAGTAGACAGAGAGGCATGCAGGCAAGCAGAGACAGACAGACAGCCAGGTAGACGTGCATAGAGGAAGGCAAACAGACAGAGAGACAGGCATACATCTTCTCTTCTACAAAATTTAATTGTGTTAGAAATGTAAACGACTAAACCTGTCTCTAGCTTCCTAGTTGGGTCGCGCCTGATCAAATTAAAACCATCTATTCTTATATCATTGTCTGTGATGTTTTTATGTAATCTGCTTTCAGAGAAACCAAAAATATGAAAATGTTGTTGAAGTATATGTGTAACCTCAGGGAGTTTTCCTAACAAATGATAAACATTTAAGTGGCCAACACGTAGGCAGAGAGACAGTAAGACATACAGGCAGGCAAGTAGACAGACAGACATATTGGCTGGTAAGCAGATAGAGAGACAGACAGACAAACAGGCAAGCGGACAGAGAGACATACAGACATATAGGCACGCAAACAGACATAGAGACATACAGACATATAGGCATGCAAACAAACATATAGACAGACAGACATATAGGCAGGCAAGCAGATAGAGAGACAAATAGGCATACAGGCAGTCAAGCAGGCAAACAGAGAGGTAGACATTCAGGCAGGCAAGCAGACAGAGGGGAAGGAAGGCAGTTAGAGCGATAGACAGACAGACACTAACCTCTTTACTGAATTTTGTTCTGTCCATATTTAAAAATATTTATATACAGGCAGTAAGTTTGTGTTTCTTTTCTTCTTTTTTGTTACGTCAGTATAGAAAAAACTCAGTAGTTGTATTTGTTATATTTTCATAATTCTCACAAATGAACATGACTACTTCACTATTCAAACTGACAGCTATAGAGTTGTACAAACCTCCAAATAGCAATTGCTTATCATCTTCGTGTCTTTACCTGTTGATAATAGCTGGTGTATTGAGAGTTTCATTCTTTTTTTTCTGTTTTTTAATACTTGAAAGAAGCTGCAATTCTATTTTTAAATTGCCGCTGCATGAGACAGATATATGCACGAAAAGACCGGCAGACAGATAGATTAGAAGAAAAGTAATATCAAATCTGTGCTTCAAATATTTGTAGCTTATGCCGAAAACTTATCAATCAGACCCTCCCCCCGTGTATGGATAGACAGACAGACACAGAGAGACAGACAACAGACAAATAGATATACAAGCAGGCAGATAGGAAGGTAGGGACGTGTGTACACACATACAATTGTACATAAGTACTTAATTGCCTACATCATAAATTCTGACAAAGAAAGGAACTCAGAATGTTACATTCTTTAGTTCTCACCACTTCCTTGTCTTTATAAAATGCTTTTATCAGCTTAGAAATAGCGCTTTTTGCACAGTGGATCTCAAAAGTAGTGTTTGGCTTTGTAAATTTTAATTTGTCTCTTTTTGAAGAATAAATTGGTTTAAAATCATTGAATATGTACTTATCAATATCTATAGTCATGTTGTTTTACTTTTAATGATTAATTCAGAGAGGACATTTTTTAAAGATGATATATCGATCAAACAATTTATGTTACAAATTATATACTCAACAACTACTATTATTTTACATGTGCACACAATATGTAAAAATATCACTACTTCACTGAAAGAAGCAACTGCGAGACTAAAACTGAAAAGCCAACACAAGAAACGAAACCAATACCCAGAAATATAAACAGCCACAGCCATCAAAAAGGAAATAGTAACAGTAATTTCAGTCTGGAACTTACCAAACATTTCCTAACACTTTCTGAGCCATAGGAGACAGATATAGACGGATTATGGAATTCTTACTACACAGCCATAAGCACAGAAGCACAAGCAAGTGCAGGACTGCAAACAACAAGCAGAAAAGCATGGATATAGGATAATACAAGGAATTACATACATGAAAGACGAGCAGCCAAATTACCCATGTTAAATGTAAAGATATATCTTGGAAAAGATTTGTAAAAAAAAACAACAACAACATACGAGTGGAAGACACTAATTAACTCGGAAATTGAAATAATTTATCAGTGGCAGGTATCAGGTAGTATTTAAATATATCCTTAGATAGTACCATCATTCACCTTTATAATAGCTGTATGTAGGGGGCCCTGGGAGTTACGTGTGCACGCGCAAAGCAATAACAAAATGGCTACCAAACTGTTAGTGTGTACCAAAGAAGAACAGAGAAGTGTAGTGCGATTTTTGTGGGCTAAAGGACATTCAGTTGAAAACATTCATAAGGAAATTATTACAGTTTATGCTGAAAAGTGTAAGTCACTTAAATCGGTATATAACTGAGCACAAGAATTTCTCAGGGACTCACCGTAATTGTTGACAAAGTCAGACTTGGCCGTCCTGTTCAGATTGCAACAGAATTGACTTTGCAACATGTGAATGAGATTATCATAGCTGATAGACGAGTAACGATAGACAGTGTAGCAAGTGCAATCAGATGATCACATGGCTTAGCCTACATAATAATGAGAATTTGAATTTTCGCAAAGTTTGTTCACGTTAGGTACCCAGAGAAATGAATGATGAACACAAAATGGACCAATTTGGTTTGTCATTGCGCGTATGAAGGTGAAGACGTGCTCTAAAGGATTATTACTGGAGACGAATATTGGGTGCACCACTACCAACCCGAATCAAAGCATGCATCAGTACAATGGAAACACCAGTCATCGCCATGCGGGAAAAAAAATCAAGGTCACGCCTTCTGCGGGGAAGGTTATGCTGACAGTGTTCTGGGATTATCAAGGAGTGTTGTTAACCAAGTTCCAGAAGTATGGTGACAGTGTGAATTCTGTATCGTACTGTGAAGTTCTGTCGATGCTACGGGATGCAATTCGAAGAAAACGTCTTGGTCTGCTGACTAGAGGTGTGCTTCTCCTTCATGACAACCGCCTCTCACCCGGCGGGGATGTATGCGTATCCTAATCATGCTGAGGTTTTCCTGTGAGAAAGTCCAACTCTGGACTGGATGGGCTACCACCTCTCACCCAGCGGGGATACAGTGAGTGGCACGATCTAACAAACACTGGAACGACTTCTACAGTTCTTCTATTGGTACGGCCTTTAAACTCGGTACTATAGCCTTTTCGATGTTATCAGTACCGTCAAAGAAGTGTCCCTTCATGGAAACTTAAATTTTGAGATTAAAAAATAATCTAAAGGGGACACATGTAGGGAACACGGTGGATGGTTGAGAACACACACTTGTTTGTGGGCCAAACATTTCTGTACAACTAGCGCCCGGTGAGCCGGTGCATTATCATGAAGAAGGAAAAAAACTGCCAGGTGTTGAATACTCGGGTCGGACTCGGAGAATCCTTTTCAATTGGCGTTTCAAAATACTTAAATAAACGTTGGCAGTCACAGTCTGTCCGTCTGGAATGCATTCTTTGTGAATAATTCCTTTGCTGTCTTAGAAGCACACCACTATTGTCTTCACTTTCGACAGTTAATTTATTTGCTTTTGGTGATGATGATGATGACTTCCACTGAGCACTTTGGGGTTTAGTTGTATGATCAAAAAGGAAAATCCATGTTTCAGCCTCTGCAATACACTGCTGGCGAGACTCTTAGGAAGCCGCTCGTGGAGTGAAGCTCCTCCCGGTCAAGGAAGAAACTGCAGAAAAGAAGTAAGGGTTGCCTTGCGGCGCCGATGTGAAAAGGTGAAGAAAAGGATAAAGTGATGTTTAATCGGTATGTCCAGTAGTATCGCTGCGACAGCTACACATACCACGGCGCCTCTGCTCTAGAGGTCGTCTACGTCCAAAATACACTTACACAGCTGAAATATGCCTAAACCGGCACACACCAGGGGTGAAACTTGAAGCCTATGCATGCCACGATACCTCTGCTCTAGAGGTTGGTCACGTCCCAAACTCGCCCGTACTGGGATACTATGCATAAACCGGCTCAACCCAAAGGTGGAAGTTGCTAGTGTCTAGGATTCGTCCTCCTGGACAAAAGCTCCATCCTGGTCACAACTAGGAAGGGTAGTGGCCACAACCACAAAATGCTGAAGTCGGAGACACTGGACCAGGGCAGTCAAGATAGACAACCGCCTCTCACCCGGCGGGGATGTATGCGTATCCTAATCATGCTGAGGTTTTCCTGTGAGAAAGTCCAACTCTGGACTGGATGGGCTACCACCTCTCACCCAGCGGGGATACACTGATATCCAAAACACGTCGAGATTTTCCGGTGAGAAAGTCCAACTCTAGACTAAACTGGTGAAAGAAAACCATGTTGTCACGCAATCCCTCGTTTGAGAACCACCGAGAATACAGGCTCAAGCCATGCGATACTCTGAACCTCTTGAGGTCCTCTCGGGGATCACGTGTGGTCATTTCGGGGATCACACGGGGGATCACGGGACTTAACAAGGACCATAGGCGTAAATTCAGTAGGATCGCAGGGCGGTCTTGATGGTAGAAACGAAGAAGAAGAAGAAGAAGAAGAAGAAGAAGAAGAAGATCCTTAGCAACAATCAAATTGACGAAATGTTTATTTCTGCGACACGTTTTGGTGATGTCTTTTGCGTACTTAACACGCTGATATTTTGTGGTTGTCAGACATCGAATCTGATATAAACCAGCAAGCAATTTTTTTGTCCCCAAATCTTCCACTAACATTTTAGGAATGGTCTCTCGATTAACACCAAATTAATTTGCCATCATACTCAAAATCAAATAACGATCTTCTTGTATCTGTCTTCTGACCTTTGCAATAAGTTCCTCATTACGAACAGAAATTGTGCGTTCATATCTAGTTGCATTTGTAATCGTTTCCAAACCACTTTTGAATCGTAAATACCACCTGAATATCTGAATGTATAAACTAGGAAAAAGTAGGACCAGCTTTATTACTTAACGATTGCAAAGTTGTGACGTTTAGGCGTGAGCCTTAATCATACAAAAACATACAAGACAAAGAAATAGAGAGAGGAGATAAAGTATATATTCACACGAATAGTATTAAAAAGAGGAAAACAAAAAAAAAGAGTACTTAGCTGTAAATTGTAAGGTATGACTTGTCCGGCGGTGAGTGTCAGGAATGGATTTAGAGTAACGTGGTAGACATACCACCGGACAAGTCATAGCTTACAATTTACAGCTAAGTACTCTTTAAACAATTTGTTTCTCTGTTTAATAGTATTCGTGTGAATCTATACTTTATCTTCTCTCTCTGTTTCTTCGTCCTGTATGTTTTGTACGACTAAGGTTCACACTGAAACGTCACAAATGTGTACTCGTTAAGTAATAAAGATGTTCCTACTTTTCCCCTAGTTTATACAAAATCAACACAGCAGATAAAAGGACAGACAATTTGTAGAACTGACTCAAATGGTCCTGTATTTTCGTTACTAGAACCCATGTTACCACATTTCTCTCTTTTATGCTTTAATAATAAAAGAAAATAATAATACACATTTTCATACCTTTAATAATAACACATTTCTTACTTTATATATGAATCCCAAATTTAAAAAAAGCGATTTTGCTATTTAAATATGCCATTTCGAATGATGGGAGATGGGTGGGTGGATAGATAGATGGATGGATGGAGGGACTGATATAGAACTTAAATAAATATTAACTAGATGGATATCTTATCTTCTTATATCTTATATCCTTCACGTGGCGTTAAACGTCACATAGGGCTCGCAAATTAGTTCGCCAATTGTTCCTGTCTTCGGCGAGTCTTTCAACCTCATCAAAGGATTTTATGCATGTTAATTTGGTCTATCTTAATAATGTCCTCTTCAGAGTTTCACGCGGTCTCTCTCTCTCTCTCTCTCTCTATATATATATATATATATATATATATATATATATATATACATAGAAACATCCATACAAATATCCATTCGTAAATAAATACATAAAAAGTCCTAAAGTAATTCATATTCACTAAATGACTTCTCTATTGAAAGAAAAAACTCAACATTTATATTTTATAGTAAATCCTTACACACAGTGACTTCTAAGAACTACCTAATGTTTTAGAAATAAAATTTGCCATTCTCTACAATGAAAACATCTTTTATAACAATTAGAAATAAACCAATTAAAGTTTTTAATAATTGTGTCATTTTCTTTCTTCCTTTTATTTTGTCGGGTGGTATTTAAAATATGAATACAGAAAGTACGTATGTTATTTCACAAACTATCCTGTTTTTGTATTTTAAGTTCAGAAGAAACATATCTGACATATTCAGAAGCACCACATGTTGCGTAAAACATTTCCATAACAGATATAGCGATTTTACTATTTAAAATGTTAATTAAATTATTGTGTACATTCGTACACATTGTTTTATACATTAAAATTCTGAAATATATCAGTCTTATGGAGTGTGCATTGAGTGACGTTGTTCCAATATCACTTTGTCTTAGGAGCATAACATAAACAGATAGACAGACAGTTAGATAAATAGAGAGACAGACAGACAGACAGTTGATAGATAGATAGATAGATAGATAGAAAGATAGATAGATAGATAGATAGATAGATAGATAGATAGATAGATAGATAGATAGATAGATAGATAGATAGATAGATAGGAAAAGATCAAAGAAACAGACAGTCAGCTTTCTACTAGCCAGCCTTCTTCAATATTAAGTTCTTCTGGTATGAATACATTTGTTCTGTTTATTTGTTTTCTTTTTCTTTTTTGTGTTCATGGTATTGTAAGAACTCTTGTCTAGCATTTACATTCAAAGGCATATATGTGTTTCTCAGCTGTTTTGTTAAGTGTTCAGGTCTCAAAGGTATATGTTCTAATGATGCATGCCCTTAAAAATCTTATTTTTGTAGTTGTGTCTGAAGAGCGATAGATGTCATTTTTTAAATTTCCCTCATTGTACGTCCGTTATTAGTTAGTAGTGATCCAAGATATTCAAAATTCTGCACTTCTTCCAGTTTTCCCTGATTGGTACATGTTTCAGCTGCCTCTTTTGTTTTTTCAGTTGTTATCAATTTAGTTTTCTTTGCATTAAGATAGAGGTTTTGCTCTTCGCTGTTCTTGCGGACTGACATAATTAGTTTTTACATTCATTTTTGTGTTGTGGACAGTAATACTGTGTCATCAGCATATCTAATCTCTGGTATATCATAATCTTCAATTGTTTCGGGACCGCAATGTTCTTTGTCTACATCTTCTCTATAATTTTTCATTATATTTTCAGTATCTTCTTATCTTATCTTATATCCTTCCCGTGCCGTTAGACGTCACATAGGGCTCGCAAAGTAGTTCGCCAATTTTTTTCAACCTCAACAAAGGATTTTATGCCTGTTAACTTGGTCTCTCTTAATAATGTCCTCTTCAGAGTTTCACGCGGTCTGCCTCTTTTTCTTCGGCCTGTTGTGTTCCACTTGATAGCTTGTTTTGGGATTCTCTGCTCATTTCTTCTCATCAAGTGACCAACATATGTCCATCTCCTTTTCCTGATCACCCGTGAGACTGGTTGTTGTTCAGTCATCTGTCTTATCTCTGCATTGTTCTTGAATTCATTCCACTTGATGCCGAGTATTTTCCTTAGGCATTTGTTTTCAAAAGAGTCTAATTTCTTTTCTATTTCTTTAGTTGTTTTCCAGCTTTCGCATGCATAAATGAGGGTGGATATTACATTTTTTCAGTATACAAGTTAAATAATTAAGGCGACAACATACACCCCTGACGGACCCCTGTTTTATGTCAAACCAAGTTGTTGTTTCACCATTTATTCTTACTGCTGCTTGTTGGTCTAGATACAGCAATGCTGTTAATTGTATCAGATGTGTTGCAAATCCCATTTTAAAAATTATTTCCAAAGTTTCTGGTGTTGTACACAGTAAAATACATTTGAGTAGTCTATTTTTTAATACATTTTTAAAAATCAAATATATATAAACCATTTTTAGTATAACATAGTATAAAAAAGTCGGTACTATCTCTTGCCTAAATTTAATGAACTTCACAACATATATGACTATTTCACTGTATATAGTGCTAGCTAGTGTTATACAAAACTTCAAAGGACATTTGTTTCTCAGACTGATTTTATTAAGTTTTAGTAGTCATATAGGACAGTATAACAAATGAAGGGTAATTCTATTTTTTAAACAAATCGTCACAAAGCAGACAGACAGAAAGATCGACAGACATGTAGAGAGGCATGCAAACAGCCAGGCAGATAGACAGACGAACGCACAAATAGACAGTGATAGACAGACAGAAAAGTAGACATATACATACATACATACATACATACATACATACATACATATATACATACATACATATATACATACATACAAACATACATGCATACATACATACATACATACATACATACATTAATATTGTAGTTATACATACATACATACATAACTAGATATATACAGTCGTTCGTATACATAATTTTAAATCTGTGCATGTATACATAACTTCGTACACAACAATATACAAATCTTTGAACCAAATAAAATTACAGTGTTTTTAAATATTTAATGTATTTTACTAAATTATATATAAAATGTATACTAACAAAATGTTACGCACATTTATTTCTAACAATTAATGTGTATTAGAAACGAAACTTATTTTCTTAAAATATTACTAATGTATACATTTTAGAATTAATCCCATTAGTCTTTTAACACTATTTTTGATTACTGTATTTTAAAATATGAATAAAGAGAGTAAGTATTTAAATTCCCAAAGTACTGGTATTTTTATATTTTAAGACGGAAAGAAGCGTATTTGAGACACTCTGAAATATCACTTTTTAAATTAAGTGTTATATATACTTTATCAAATGTAATTTAAATAATTCTACACACTCATAAACATTAGTAAACGTAAGAGAATTCTTCAATGGGCGTAGACTTACGGTTAAGTACATAGACTGAGATAGTTTCATTATTTCTAAATCTTAGAAGCACAAAACAGACGAAGACAGACAGACAGATAGACAGGCAAGTAGATAAAGAGACAGACAGGAAAGCTGATAGAGGGACAGGCAGACACACAGTCAAGCAAGTATTCAGAGAGACAGGCATACATAGAGGACGGGAAGAGGACAGAGAGAAAGACAAACATACAGACAGACTAGCAGACAGAGAGACAGGCAGATATAAAGGCAGCAAAGCAGACAGAGAAACAGGCAGGCAAAATAGAGAGACAGGAAGGCATACAGACAGGCAAGTAGACAGACAAACATATTGACAGGTAAACAGATAGAGAGACAGACAGACAGACATACAGGCAGCAATCAGATAAAGAGATAGGCTGGAAGCAGACAGAGAGACAGACATACAAGCAGGCAAGCGGACAGAGAGACATACATACATATAGTCACGCAAACAGACATAGACAGACATATAGACATTCAAGCAGATAGAGGCACAGACAGTGTCTAGGCAGGCAAGCAGATAGAGAGACAAACAGGCATACAGGCAATCAAGCAGGCAAACAGAGAGGTATACAATCAGGCAGGCAGACAGAGGGGAAGGAAGGCAGTTAGAGCGATAGACAGACACTAACCTCTTTACTGAATTTTGTTCTGTCCATATTTAAAAATATTTCTATACAGGTAGTAAGTTTGTTTTTCATTTCTTCTTTTATGTTACGTCAGTATAGATTAAACTCTGTAGTTGTATTTGTTACATTTTCATAATTCTCACAAATGAACATGACTACTTCACTATTCAAACTGACAGCTATAGAGTTGTACAAACCTCCAACTAGCAATTGCTTATCATCTTCGTGTCTTTACCTGTTGATACTTATCTGGTGTATTGAGAGTTTCATTCTTTTTTTTCTGTTTTTAATACTTGAAAGAAGCTGCAATTCTATTTTAAAATTTCCGCTGCATGAGACAGATATATGCACGAAAATACCGGCAGACAGACAGATTAGAAGAAAGGTAATAACAACTGTGTGCTTCAAATATTTGTAGCTTATGCCGAAAACTTATCAATCACCCCCTCCCCCGTGTATGGATAGACAGACAGACACAGAGAGACAGACAACAGACAAATAGATATACAGGCAGGCAGATAGGAAGGTAGGGAAGTGTGTACACACATACAATTGTACATAAGTACTTAATTGCCTACATCGTAAATTCTGACAATGAAATGAACTCAGGTTGTTACATTCTTTAATTCTCACCACTTCGTTGTCTTTATAAAATGCTATTTTCATTTTAGAAATAGCACTGTTTGCACAGTAGATCTCAAAATTAGTGTGTGGCTTTGTAAATTTTAATGTGTCTCTTTTTGAAGAAAATAATTGGTTTAAAATCATTGAATATGTACTTATCACTATCTATAGTCATGTTGTTTTACTTTTAATGATTAATTCAGAGAGGACATTTTTTAAATGTGATATATCGACCAAGCAATTTATGTTACAAATTATATACTCAACAATTACTATTATTTTACATGTGCACACAATATGTAAAAATATCACTACTTCACTGAAAGAAGCAACTGCGAGACTAAAACTGAAAAGCCAACACAAGAAACGAAACCAATACCCAGAAAGATAAAGAGCCACAGCCATCAAGAAGGAAATAGTAACCGTAATTTCTGTCTGGAACTTACCAAACATTTCCTAACACTTTCTGAGGCAGAGGAGACAGCTATAGATGGATTATGGAATTCTTACTGCACAGCCATAAGCACAGAAGCAAAAGCAACTGCAGGACTGCAAACAACAAGCAGAAAAGCATGGATATTGGATAATACAAGGAATTACATACATGAAAGACGAGCAGCCAAATTACCCATGTTAAATGTAAAGATATATTTTGGAAAAGATTTGTAAAAAAAAAAAACCAACATACGAGGGGAAGTCACTAATTAACTCGGAAATTGAAATATTTTATCAGTGGCAAGTATCAGGTAGTATTTAAATATATCCTTAGATAGTACCATCGTTCACCGTTATAATATTTGTATGTAGGGGGCCCTAGGAGTTACGTGTGCACGCACAAAGCAATAACAAAATGGCTACCCAACTGTTAGTGTGTACCAAAGAAGAACAGAGAAGTGTAGTGCGATTTTTGTCGACTAAAGCACATTCAGTTGAAAACATTCATAAGGAAATTATTACAGTTTATGCTGAAAAGTGTAAGTCACTTAAATCGGTATATAACTGAGTACAATAATTTCTTAGGGACTCACCGAAATTGTTGACAAAGTCCGACTTGGCCGTCCTGTTCAGATTGCAACAGAACTGACTTTGCAACATGTGAATGAGATTATCAGAGCTGATAGACGAGTAACGATAGACAGTGTAGCAAGTGCAATCAGATGATCTCATGGCTTAGCCTACAGAATAATGAGGATTTGAATTTTCGGAAAGTTTGTTCACGTTGGGTACCCAGAGAAATGAATGATGAACACAAAATGAACCGATGTGGTTTGTCATTGCGCGTATGAAGGTGAAGACGTGCTCCAAAGGATTATTACTGGAGACGAATCTTGGGTGCACCACTACCAACCCGAATCAAAACGTGCATCAGTACAATGGAAACACCCGTCATCGCCATGCGGAAAAAAAAAATCAAGATCACGCCTTCTGCTGGGAAGGTTATGCTGACAGTGTTCTGGGATTATCAAGGAGTGTTGTTAACCAAGTTCCAGAAGTATGGTGACAGTGTGAATTCTGTATCGTACTGTGAAGTTCTGTCGATGCTACGGGATGCAATTCGAAGAAAACGTCCTGGTCTGCTGACTAGAGTTGTGCTTCTCCTTCATGACAATCCCATCCCACTTACGGCTCGATTAACCCAAGAGAAAATTAGCCAGTTGGGTGGGGAAGTTCTTGAACATCCACCCTCTAGTCCTGACTTAGCTCCAAGTGACTTTCACCTGTTTGGTACATTGAAAAACTACCGTGGCGGGAGAAGGTTCTCGAGTGACGAAGAGATGGAAAGAGAAGTGAAAAAAATGGTTCAGAAATCAGACTCCCGATTTTTACGCCATGGGTATTGCATCACTGATTACACGATGAGACAAATGTATCAATGTTGGTGGCGATTACGTTGAGAAATAAGGGAATAATGTAGGTTCAAAAATTAAAAGTTTTCAAATTACTATCGCATTTAGTTTTGTTTTTTTTTCTAACATGCATTTGCGAGTTACTTAGTGACTTCCCCTGGTACGTAGAACTAGACAATAAAGTAAAATATTGAGCTACAAGGGATAAAAGAGAATACATAAACAACATGGCGAAAGAAGGAGAGAAAGCAGTAAAAACAGGAGACAGCAAAACTCTATATAGCATACAAAAGAGGCTAACAGGTACTATTATATACAAAGAAAGACCAATCCTTAACAAAACTGGCACCCTATCAACATGAAGTAAAAACTTCCAAGAAATACTTAATCGATCACATCACCAAAAAAAAATTGATAAACATTGAAACCAACTTACCAGTCCCACAACAAAATGCCAACCGAGATGAAATTACATTGAATGAAACTGAAAGAGCAATGAATCTAATGGCTAGCAACAAAGCTGCAGGTGAAGATGAAATAACAGCCGAAATGTTCAAAGCTATTAACAGTGACAACATGAACCAACTACAGAGAATGTTTTAAAAAGTTTGGAAATAAGAACATATTCCTTGCAAACTGAAAAAAGGAACCATTGTTCAATCAATCAAGTGCCATGCCGCGTGACCTAGGCGATCATTTCAATGTTCCTCTTCTCAGGAAATGTCCTACAAATCTCGCTTGTCTGCCTCTGATCTTTGCTATAATTTGCTTTTTAACCCCAGTCTCTCTTAAGACTTCTTCATTGGTTTTCTTGGCTGTCCATGGTACCTTCAACATCCTTCCTATAAACCACATTTCCATGGCCTGCATTTCTTGCTGTACTTTCTTATTCATGAACCATGCTTCACGTCCATAAAGCAAAATTAGCTTGATGTAACATTTAAGTTCTCGGAATCTTGTTTCTAGTGATATGGATCTGTTGCACAAGATGTTTCTCATTTTCTAGAATGCTGACTTGACCAGAGAACGTCTGCTTTTTATTTCATTGTATCAAGATTTCCATACCCACTGGTAAATACTGCAACAACTTTGATGCAGAAGTTGGGGCAATTATTGCTGCAGTTGAAAAACTATCAGACTCCAGAATTGATACATGTCCTGTAGTAATTCTCACAGATGCAAGATCAGTACTGGAGGCTCTTCAGTGCAACAAACTACCAGACCTTAAGGATGCCTTGTCAAAAATTGGCTTACAACATGGAGTCACTTTGCAATGGATTCCCTCCCACTGTGGGATACCAGGCAATGAGAAAGCTGACCATCTGGCCAAAGAGGGCACTGAAATGGAGCAACCAGACATACCAGTCACCTATAATCAGAAGAAAAGCATGATAAAAACCTACAGGAAGCCACAAACACCACCACATGATGACTATCACATGCTAAACAGAAAGGAACAAGTCACCATCTTCCGTCTCCAAACAGGACACAACCGACTCCGAAGTCATATGTATACAAAGTTTAAGGTTGGTACTACTAATCTATGTACATGTGCCCAGGTGCCCCAAACCGTGGAACATATCCTCCAGAACTGCATCAACTACGAGACACTGAGAAATAATTACTGGCCCAGTGAAACCACTAAAGAAGATAAGCTCTATGGTTACATACATGAGTTACAAAAAACAGTGAAATGTATCCAAGAGACAGGACTGCAGATATAGACAGACAGTGCGAACGAAGAAGAAGAAGAAGAAGAAGATATCATTGTGACATTTCTCATCAGCTGTTATAATTGTTCCTAAGTATTTGAATCTATCAATTTGTTTCAGATTTGTGCCACCGATGGTAATGCTACATTTTGGTGGTATTCTTGTCTTTGAAATTACCATCACTTCAGTCTTCTTTTTGATCAGGCTGAGACCATTACTTTTACTTTCACGAACCACGATGTCCAAAAGGGTCTGCAGCTCCACTTCACGCTTAGCAATGAGAACAGTGTCGTCTGCATATCTTAAGTTATTAAGGTTGTACCCGCCAACTGATATTCCCAGTATGTTCTCTATATTCTTCATTATGTTTTCACTGTACAAGGAGAAGAGGTCAGGAGATAGAACACATCCTTGTCTCACTCCCAATTTTATGTCTTGGTATGTTCCTATTTCGTCCTCGACCTTCATTGTTGCTGATGAATCATTGTTAAAATACCCAGCCCGCCCCCCCCCCCCACCTACAAAAAAGGCAACCTCAGCGACTGAAATAACTGGAGGTGTGTAACCTTACTATCAGTTGTGTCAAAAGTGTTTTGCAAAGCCATTCTGAATAGAACAAAATATATATTGGATATTGTAGTGAGAGAAGAACAGGCAGGATTTCGAAAAGGGAAAAACTGTCACGATCAGATCTTTACTCTAAAAATAATATTTAAAGAAAATATTGAAAACCCCCCCCCCCAAAAAAAAAAAAATTAATACTGAACTTCATGGACTTTAAAAAGGCATTTGATAGCATACACAGAGATTCATTGTGAATAATTTTAAGCCTGTATGGAATATCATCTAAAATTGTCAACAGCATTAAAGGTCTCTACAACGGATATGTTTGTGCAATCAAGTCAGAAGAAGGGATGAGCGAATAGTTCCAGATTGAAAGGGGACGAATGAAGGATATATATATATATATATATATATTATCTCCCTTTCTTCTTGGAAATGTCATAAACTACATAATGGAAAAGAATTCTGCACAGGTAAAACGGGCATTCATTGGGTACATGGGACCCACTCGAAGATCTTGATTTTGCTGACGTCATAACTCTTATCCCTGACAATGTGAAATCAGTGCAAGAAAAAACAGATACCCGGTCTTCACTGGCTAGTAAAATACCACTTGAAAGTAACAAGGAAAAAACACAAATAATAAAAATGTTCATTAATCAAGAAGGAGAAATATAGGTACAAGGAACAGCTGCTGAGTGAGTACACCGCCGTGTATACTTTGCCAGCTACACAGACCAAGGTGGTGACACTAGAAAGGAAGTTAGAATTAGAATTGCAAAAGCAGCATTGTCCTTCAAAAATCTTCACAACACATGGAATTCAAAGGTTATAAGCACAACAACCAAGTTAAGACTATTCAATTCAAATGTGATATCCAACCTCATTATGCATGCGAAAGCTGGAAAACAACTAAAGAGAGAGACAACAAATTATACGCTTTGAAAACAAACGCCTAAGGAAAAAAACTTGATATAAAGTGGAAGAAATTCAAGAAGAACGCAGAAATAAAGCAGATGAGAGAACAGCCTGTCTTATGTGTGATCAGGAAAATTAGATGAGAGAACAGCCTGTCTTATGTGTGATCAGGAAAATTAGATGAGAGAACAACAGCCTGTCTTATGTGTGATCAGGAAAATTAGATGGGCGAACAACAGCCTGTCTTATGTGTGATCAGGAAAATTAGATGGGCGAACAACAGCCTGTCTTATGTGTGATCAGGAAAATTAGATGGGCGAACAACAGCCTGTCTTATGTGTGATCAGGAAAATTAGATGGGCGAACAACAGCCTGTCTTATGTGTGATCAGGAAAATTAGATGAGAGAACAACAGCCTGTCTTATGTGTGATCAGGAAAATTAGATGTGAGAACAACAGCCTGTCTTATGTGTGATCAGGAAAATTAGATGAGAGAACAACAGCCTGTCTTATGTGTGATCAGGAAAATTAGATGAGAGAACAACAGCCTGTCTTATGTGTGATCAGGAAAATTAGATGAGAGAACAACAGCCTGTCTTATGTGTGATCAGGAAAATTAGATGAGAGAACAACAGCCTGTCTTATGTGTTATCAGGAAAATTAGATGTGCATATGTCAGTCACGTGGTGAGAAGAGAATCTCAGAACAAGCTGTGAAGTTGAACAGAACAAGAAGAAGAACAACGAGTTCATCCACATGAAATCAGAAGAGGACACTGTTAAGAGAGCACAGTTTAGTGGGCATAAAATATTTTGATGAGGTTGAAAAGCTCGCCGAAAAAAAGGAAAATGTGGCGAACTACCATGCAAGCCATACATGATATTTAACGGGACGGGAAGGATGTAAGGTGTAAGAAGTAACTGTGACAGTATTACACAAGACTTTACCATTTATTTTTCACATTTATATTATTTATTTTTCCTAAAATTTCAACGTAATTGAAATGTTTACTGCAAATATTAGTGCGCTTATCAAACAATCGAGCAATAACACAGATAATTGGACAGTCAGATAGATAATTAAACAGACAGACAGATAATTAGACAGTCAAACAGATAATTAGCAGACAAAGAATTACAGTCAGACAGATAATGGACAGTCAGACAGAAAATAAGACAGTCAGACAATAGAGAGACAGAGAGAGGCAGATTAATAGAAAGATAGAAAGACAGTCAGCAGTAAATCTGACCATACATATACACAAGCATACATATAAAGCGATGTTTATGGAATTTTATATTGCGTAAAAAATAGTTCATTGTCAAAAATAGTGATTTACCTATTAATACACCTGTTTTTTTTTTTTTGTTTTGTTTTTTTTTCAAAATGTTTTCTCAGAATTAACCTTTGATTTGATACACTCAAAATGTGGTATAACGAATATTAGGTATAATTTCTGAAAATATGTGTTTATATATATATATATATATATATATATATATATATATATATATATAATGTATGTATTTCCAAACATTAATACAGTCCGTAAGTGATTTACCTCAAAGAAAATGTGAAGTAGCCATGTCTATTACATGGAGGTAGAAACAAAGCAGTTAAAAAAATCAACTTGACTGCAATATGTTTGCAGGATTTCACAGAAAATAAAAGTAAATGACTATGTACCATAATAGACGTCTTATTTTTTCATAATCAGAAATAACTTTGGTGTTATACGTTTTCGAATACAATTTTTTAGAGTTTTCTTATCATGTGTTTACACAAAAATTATAGTAAGTGGTTTTATCATATCTAAATCTTTGCACAGCTAGAAATATGGATCTATGAACGGATGGGTAGTCAGAGATAGACATATAGATAGACAGATGGATTGACAGATAGACATAAGACGGATAGACATATAGACAGACAGATAGACAGACAAATGGATAGACAAATAAATTAACAGATGTATAGACAGATAGATAGACAGATAGATAGACATATAGATAGACATATAGATCGACAAATGGATAGACATATCGATTTACAGATAGATAGACATATAGTTGATACATTCTAATATGTCACTTTGTAATTAAAACAGTTTTCACAATAAAAAATATCACTTGTTAATTAAGACATTTTTACACACACACATACACACACACACATACACACACACATATATATGGAGACCGGGATAAAGCATAGCTGGATTTTAAAAATGGAATAAATTAAGAAGTATACATATTGTTGGTAAAAAAAGTGAAATGAAACTCAGAAAAGTGTGTATTTTTATTATTACTGACAATCATATTTAGGTTTTGAAACTTTCGCCGGTTAGATGACCGCCATTACGTTTGATACATTCAGCCAGGCTTCTGAAAAATTCCTACATAACAACATTTAACATGTTCAAAGTAATATTTTGAATTCAGTGTCTGATTCGATCTTTTAGGTCTGCAACTGACTGTGGTCGACTAGCATACATCGTGTTCTTGATGTTCCCCAAGAAAAAGAAGTCTGCGGTCGATAAGTCCGGTGACCTTGCCGGCCAATGAATATCCCCAAATCTGGAAATAAAACGATTGGGAAATGCTTGTCGCAGCATGGCCATGGACTGACGAGTTGTGTGGGCAGTTTCTCCATCTTGTTGAAACCATATTAGTCCCTTATTTCTTTTGGCCAATTCTGGAATGAAGAATTCAGTTAAAATCTGCACATCTCTCTCTCCTCTCCCTTTCTGAACCTTAAGTGGCCAGGGCACATGAGGCATCCGCAAGGGTTTTCCACAAATGCCTGTCCTTTACCTTTTTTTTCTTCTCTTGCCCAGGTGAGCCCTATATTGCTCAACATCATTTCTGTTATTCTTCTCCGTGTCTCTTTTGTTCTACCTGTACTTCTGTTCCCCTGTGGTGTCCATCTTACTTCTATTTTTGGTAGCGAGTTGTCAGTTATTCAGAGCACATGTCCCAATCATCGCCAGCGTCTTTCCTCAATAACTGTTGTCAGTGGCTTCATCTGCATCTCTGCCAACAAGATGTTATTTCTTATGGTGTTTGGCAAAAATAATATTCTAATTCTTCGTAAACATTTAGTCTGGAAAGAATTCAACTTGTTTTCTAAGGTGTTGGTGATTTTCCAGCATTCACTTCCATAGAGAAGTACACTTAGAAAAAATTAAATCTTAAATATCCTGATTTTCATCTTCATGTTTAGTTTTCTTTTTCGATATAGTCTGCAGCATTGCAAAAGCCTGGTTTGCACTAGTAAGTCTGCTGTTGATGTCCCTGTGCTGTCTCCATTTTCTACTACTCTACTGCTACGGTATACAAATTCATTGACCTCCTCCACTAACTTGCTATCTACTCCGAGTACATTTTTGTTGTTCACATTTTGCTTCATTAACTCTGTCTTTCCTACGCTGATCTTTAGTCCTACGTTGTTTGCATTCTGAATTAGCTTGCTTATTTTATCTTGGATATCTTTGTGGCTGCTTGATAGTAGACAAATGTCGTCCGCAAAGTCAAGGTCCTCCAGCACTGTGTCAAGTGTCCATTGTAATCCTCTGCGTTTGTCTGATGTTGCCTCCTTCATTAACTAGTCTACTGTCAAGATAATTAATGTTGTCGAAAGTACATATTCCTGATTCACTTTTGTTTGTACCCTAAAGCTGGTGGAGATATGTTCTCTACAGATCATTTTGCACTGAAAACCCGGCCTGTGATTAGATTCACTATCTTATGGTTTGGGCCATGCCATCTTAGGATTTTCCAAAGTGTATCTCTGCACATAGTGATAGCTATTAATGTAGCACAGTTCCTCGTAAATAGGATTACGAATATGATTATTAATGTAATTATGAATATGATTATGAATATATTAGAGGAAAAATAGAAACATCAAATAGCAATAAAATATAGGATTCATTGATTGACTGATTGATTGATTGATTGATCTTTATTTCAAAAGGGTTAAGAGGTGGACAGGCAGGCCCGTCTGACATTCTGCCCTTTATCATACATCTTTCGCTCTATTCCAGACATTCTACAAATATGCTGTACATATAACAAACATAACTAACATTGAAGCTGTTAGACATAAAATAAAATATAACATTTGCATTTCGCTCTTAAACATTAACTCAGTACAGAAGTAACTACATACATTATAAATGACTATCTACTAAACAAAAATTTTTGGACTATTCAGAAAACAATTAAGGAAGGACATGTAGAGAAAGATATAAAACATACTTCCATAACACTGGCGGGACAGGACGCTGACCAAGGTAAACAGAGGAGACAGACTTAAAAGGCAGGAACAGTGACGCTGTAATATAGGAAATAGTAAGCAAGGACCCCCAAAAGTGGGGTTGTCCAATGATTGCAACACAGATATACACAAACACCTAACCCGAAGTTGTAAAACAGACATTGAAACGAGACGTATTTAGGAAAGACCGAGGGTCTTGTTAACGACAAATAGTCTACGAAATGTCATGACAAATAAATAAACGGACTAACCATCAGTAAATACAGCGCAGGCTTGCCTCAGACAAATGGATTTACACTAGACAACGTTAACCTGACAGGAGATTAGTACGTGAGTCAATATTACTATTGTTAGACACTCATACTGAGACACAGATAATCTGATACCAAGAGAATTTGGCACGGAGACGTAGGTAGAACTGATGAACTTACAAGCTTGGGGAACCAGTGAATAGACGTCAAATGCTAGTCAGCCGTGCTTCATATAATTGGACGATATATTGTTGTTAATTTTTTTTTGTGTGAAATGTCTGATGACATCTTCTGCAACATGCAACAAGAAGTGTAAATAAACTATTCATTTACCATGTCGGAGGAAGAGACTTCCTCATATCACTGCATTTGTATAAGACGTAATGTCTTCGTGACATCGTGTTCTCTTCATTCATGGATTTGTGAAGGTTCTTATGTTGTGGCTGCGTGTTAAAGTAAAGAACAACATGAAACTATTATGACCAGTGCAACAGCACTTAATATAAACGATTTTGAAGGATACCTGATTAACCAGTACTATCGACTGGAATTAATAAGAAAATATTTAGATAAATTGGATAACATTGTAAAGATAACTTATGAGAAGAGAGTTATAGAGTGACATTGTTAAACCATTAAATAAGGTGACATTGATACATTAGTAAATAGAAAGATATTATGAGGAGGTATTGCAGAGAAAGGATATTTATGTAAGAAATGAGACAATATTTAGTTTATATATTTAAACTGGTACAGGTAACAATAACACAATATTATATTAACAGTAAGAGGATGCCCGTCTTCGTCTACAAAAAGATATGAGGCAATGACATGGAATGATGCAAGGTCACACCACACTGTCACTCGTTCACTATGGAGCGGTTTCTCATGCAGTAACTGAGGATTTGACAAGTATCTGAAATTCTGCTTGTTTACACTTCTTGGCAACTCTAAATCTGCTTCATCAGACTTTATGATGTTACTGAGCAAACTCGGATTTTCTTCAGTGCCTGCTAGAAAATTGTCATCAAAGTCAAGTCTGTTAATTTTATCCAAATCATTTAGTTGCTGCACATCTTGCAACTTGTAAGGCTGGATATGTAGATGGTTCTGAATTATGCGACGTAGCGAGCGATTCGACATATCAAGTGCCAAAGCGTGGCTAACAGCTGATCGCCGAGGACTAGGAAGCAATGCTTGAATTAGTTCAGGTGTCTGTTGAGTTCTTGGAAGACCAGTGGACTTGTTAATCAGGCAATTAGCTGTTTCCGTAAATATTTAAGAACCACCTCAAAATTGTTCTCCGATCGGGAACATTATCACGGGGATGCAACTCAAAATAGGGAAAACACTTTCGGTATACAGTAATAGACGATTCTCCGCTTTTAAAATAAGTTTCACCGGTGAATGCGCTATGTTATGTTTGTCAAGAGCCATTGTTAGAAATGATGGTTTGTCTGCTTCTTCTCTGACGTCATGTTTTTTTTTTCACAAGTATTCATTTTCTGTGCACTACATCAGTTAAATCCAACTATGCTTTATGCCGGACCGGATATATATATATATATATATATATATATATATATTCAATCATATGCATGTCCCTGGCAGAACTTTGCCTCCCAAACAGCTCTCCTGTAGGCCTCTCGGTTGTGAGCAAGATGGCCTGCTGCTGATGCATCCATTTGCAGATTGTCAACGATGTCCTGCAGCCATCTTCGTCTTGTTTTCCTCTTTTTCTTTTTCCCATTACGTATCCTTCCAATACGGTCTTCTCTAAATTATCATGACGTTTAATGTGTCCAGAATATTTAAGTTTTCTCTCTTTAATCCTCTTTACTAGCCAGTCTTCTTCAATATTTAGCTCTTGTAGTATAGATATATTTGTTCTTTTTTCTGTCCACGATATTTGGAGAACTCTTCTGTAGCATTTACATTCAAAGGCATTTATGTGTTTCTCAGCTGTTTGTTAAGTTTCCAGGTCTCACAGTCATATGTTGCGTGGGAAAGATGCATGCCCTTAAAAATCAAAGTCTGCTCCTATCCACATATTATTTATTTGTTTTACTTTCTGAATAGCAACAAATGACCTCCTTTTCATTTCCCTCATTGTATCTCTATTATTAGTTAGTAGTGATCCAAGATATTCAAAACTTTCCACTTCTTCCAATTTTTCCTCAGTGACATATATTTCAGCTGCCTTGTTTGTTTGTCAGTTGTCATCAATTTAGTTTTCTTTGCATTAAGAAAGAGGTTCTGTTCTTCTGATATATATATATATATATATATATATATATATATAGAGAGAGAGAGAGAGAGAGAGAGAGAGTGATGCTAAGATACATCGGATTATCTGTGGACAACCTTTTTGGGTTATTTCTCAACACAGTCCACTTGCAAATTCATGCACTTAGTCCAACGATCCTGGAAAATACGGATTCTTTCTTTTGAACAAGCCAGCATCTTGTGTCAGTAGAATGAATGATGTCATCATCTGAAGCAAATATATGACCACTGAGTTCCTTTTTTAGTTTGGTAAACAGGTGATAGTCCCACGGGGCCAAATCTGGGGAATAAGGAGGATGTTCAAGAAGCTGGAAGTCGCATTCATGAATGGCAGCCATTGCCACCGCCGACTTGTGAACTGGAGCATTGTCTTGATGAAAGATTAATCCTCTCGTCAGTTTCTCTCGACGCTTTTCCTTCATTTTGACCCGCAGTTCCTTCACACGATTAGCGTAATAGACGCCGGTGACCGTTCTGTGATTTTGAAGATAGTCTACCATTCTGAATCCTTAAAGATAGAAGCCATCACTTTGCTGCAGACAGAACCACCTTTCCTTTCTTTGGAGTTGGTGATCCATGATGTTTCCATTGCTTTCTTTTGTTTCTGGTTGAAAATGATGAACCCTAGTCTCACCCATAGTCAGACATTTCTGAAGAAACTTTTCAGGATCTGCAGAAAAATGGCCAAGATTGTCTCTTGACATGTTGAGACGCTGCGTTAATGATCAACTCCAATAAGTTTCGGGACCCATCGAGCAGAGACCTTTGTCATTTGAAGATCAGTGTGAATAATGGCATGAGCAAGTTCCTAGGAAATGCCCATCTCAGTAGCAGTGTACCGCTCAGTTAGTCGTCGGTCCTCCATTATCATGTCATGGATTGTGCCGGTGGTTTCATCGGTGGTTACCGTTCTTTGTCTTCCTAGATGGGGATCATCTTTCAGACTCTCTCTTCCTTGTTTGAATTGAGCTGCCTATTTCTTCACTGTGTTGTAAGAAGGGGCACTATCCCTTAGAGTCTCTACCATATTCTCCTGGATCTCCTTCGATAATAAGAACCACTTGATGCTGAGGTAGCGAATGGCTGCTGGCTGAGAAATGTTACATATTTTCTCAATTTCTGTCACCCCTTACCACTTCATTAGACTAAAAAAACATTGGTTGTAGTTAACATTTCTTTAAACTTGGTGTTAAATCTTAGATTAACCTGATCTACAAATGCCTTTAATATCAACTGTGCGTTTCAAGTATTTGTACCTGAGGCCTCGAATTTATCAACCAACCCTCGTGTGGGTGTATATATATATATATATATATATATATATATATATATATATATAGAAAGATAGACACTAACTTCCTTACTATTTTTGTTCTGTCTATATTTTAAAATATTTATATACAGAAGGTAAGATTTTGCTGTCTTCTTTTTTAAATATCGATATAAAAGTATTTGTTATATTAGTATAGAACAAACTCAGTAGTGTAACCTGTTGCCTCTCTATAGATCAAAATCAATAGTGTTACTTGTTACATCAGAAAAGATCAAACTCGATATTGTTACATGTTACATTAGTAAAGATCAAACTCAGTAGTGTTATTTGTTACATCAGTATAGATCAAACTTAGTATTGTTACTTGTTACATAAGTATAGATCAAACTCAGTAGTGTTACTTGTTAGATAACTATAGATCAATCTCAGTAGTGTTACTTGTTAAATCATTATAGATCAAACTCTGTAGTGTTACTTGTTACATCAGTATATATCAAACTCAGTAGTGTTACTTGTTACGTCAGTTTAGATCAAATTATCTTATCTTATATCTTATATCCTTCCCGTGCCGTTAGACGTCACACAGGGCTCGCAAAGTAGTTCGCCAATATTTCCTGTCTTCGGCGAGTCTTTCAACCTCAACAAAGGATTTTATGCCTGTTAACTTGGCCTCTCTTAATAATGTTCTCTTCAGAGTTTCACGCGGTCTGCCCCTTTTTCTTCGGCCTGTTGTGTTCCACTTGATAGCTTGTTTTGGGATTCTCTGCTCATTTCTTCTCATCAAGTGGCCAACATATGTCCATCTCCTTTTCCTGATCACCCGTGAGACTGGTTGTTGTTCAGTCATCTGTCTTATCTCTGCATTGTTCTTGAATTCATTCCACTTGATGCCGAGTATTTTCCTTAGGTAGTGTTAATTGTTACAAAGGTATAGATCTAACTCAGCAGTGTTAAGTGTTACATTTACATAATTCTCACAAATAAACATGACAACTTTACTGTTCAAAATAGTTATAGAGTTGTACAAACCTAGAACTCACAATTGATGTTTCGTAATTATATCCTTATGTGTTGTTAGGAAATAAAAATACTAAATACTTTTCCTCGCAACATCTGCTAAAATGCAATATCCTGTCTCAAAACTCCAAAATAGCAATCTACAAAACTATAATAAAATAAAATAATATAACATCATTGAACGTGGATTCATCCAGTAATTTTTTTTTTAAATTTTAATGATTAATTCAGAGAGTAAGTTTTTTTTAACATGATATATCAATCAATCAATTTATTTTAAAAATTATACACTCAACATCTACTATTATTTTTACATTTGGACACAAAATGTAACAATATAATTACTTCACTGCAAGAAGTAACTGTTACAGTATTACACAAGGCTTTAGCATTTATTGTTCACATTTATATTATTTATTTTTTCTAAAATGTCAACGTAATTGAAATGTTTACTTCAAATATTAGCGCGCTTCTCAAATAATCGAGCAATAACACAGATAATTGGACAGTCAGACAGATAATTAAACAGACAGACAGATAATTGGACAGTCAGATAGATAATTAAACAGACAGACAGATAATTAGACAGTCAAACAGATAATTAGCAGACAAAGAATTACAGTCAGACAGATAATGGACAGTCGGACATATAATAAGACAGTCAGACAATAGAGAGACAGAGAGAGGCAGATTAATAGAAAGATAGAAAGACAGTCAGCAGTAAATCTGACCATACATATACACAAGCATACATATAAAGCGATGTTTATGGAATTTTATATTGCGTAAAAAATAGTTCATTGTCAAAAATAGTGATTTATCTGTTAATACACCTGTTTTTTTTTTGGTTTTTTTTTTCAAAATGTTTTCTCAGAATTAACCTTTGATTTGATACACTCAAAATGTGGCATAACGAATATTAGGTATAATTTCTGAAAATATTTATATATATATATATACATATATATATATATAATTTGAAAACATTAATACAGTCAGTAAGTGATTTACCTCAAAGTAAATGTGAAGTAGCCATGTCTATTACATGGAGGTAGAAACAAAACAGTTTAAAAAATCAACTTGACTGCAATATGTTTGCAGGATTTCACAGAAAATAAAACTAAATGACTATGTACTATAATAGACGTCTTATTTTTTCATAATCAGAAATAACTTTGGTGTTATACGTTTTCGAATACAATTTTTTAGAGTTTTCTTATCATGTGTTTACACAAAAATTATAGTAAGTGGTTTTATCATATCTAAATCTTTGCACAGCTAGAAATATGGAATTATGAACGGATGGGTAGTCAGAGATAGACATATAGATAGACAGATGGATTGACAGATATATATATACATAGATAGACAGATGGATAGACATATAGACAAACGACGGATAGACATATAGATAGACAGATGGATTGACAGATATATATACATAGATAGACAGATGGATAGACATATAGACAAACGACGGATAGACATATAGATAGACAGACATATAGACAGACAAATGGATAGACAAATACATTAACAGATGTATAGACAGATAGATAGACATATAGATAGACATATAGATCGACAGATGGATAGACATATCGATGGACAGATATATAGACATATAGTTGATACATTCTAATATGTCACTTTGTAATTAAAACAGTTTTCACAATAAAAAATATCACTTGTTAATTAAGACATTTTTACAACACACACACACACATATATATATGGGGACCGGGATAAAGCATAGCTGGATTTTAAAAATGGAATACATTAAAAAGCATACATATTGTTGGTAAAAAAAGTGAAATGAAACTCAGAAAAGTGTGTATTTTTATTATTACTGACAATCATATTTAGGTTTTGAAACTTTCGCCGGTTAGATGACCGCCATTACGTTTGATACATTCAGCCAGGCTTCTGAAAAATTCCTACATAACACCATTTAACATGTTCAAAGGGATATTTTGAATTCAGTGTCTGATTCGATCTTTTAGGTCTGCAACTGACTGTGGTCGACTAGCATACACCGTGTTCTTGATGTTCCCCAAGAAAAAGAAGTCTGCGGTCGATAAGTCCGGTGACCTTGCCGGCCAATGAATATCCCCAAATCTGGAAATAAAACGATTGGGAAATACTTGTCGCAGCATGGCCATGGACTGACGAGTTGTGTGGGCAGTTTCTCCATCTTGTTGAAACCATATTAGTCTCTTATTTCTTTTGGTCAATTCTGGAATGAAGAATTCAGTTAAAATCTGCACATCTCTCTCTCCTCTCCCTTTCTGAAACTTAAGTGGCCAGGGCACATGGGGCATCCTCAAGGGTTTTCCACAAATGCCTGTACTTTACCTTTTTTTCTTCTCTTGCCCAGGTGAGCCCTATATTGCTCAACATCATTTCTGTTGTTCTTCTCTGTGTCTCTTTTGTTCTACCTGTACTTCTGTTCCCCTGTGGTGTCCATCTTACTGCTATTTGTGGTAGCGAGTTGTCAGTTATTCAGAGCACATGTCCCAATCATCGCCAGCGTCTTTCCTCAATAACTGCTGTCAGTGGCTTCATTTACATCTCTGCCAACAAGATGTTATTTCTTATGGTGTTTGGCAAAAATAATATTCTAATTCTTCGTAAACATTTAGTCTGGAAAGAATTCAACTTGTT
Source organism: Achatina immaculata (assembly GCA_009760885.1). NCBI lineage: Eukaryota > Metazoa > Mollusca > Gastropoda > Stylommatophora > Achatinidae > Lissachatina > Lissachatina immaculata. The sequence goes on from CM019698.1 coordinate 47,100,011, forward strand.
TTCTATGGTGTTTGTGATTTTCCAGCATTCACTTCCATAGAGAAGTACACTTAGAAAAAATTAAATCTTAAATATCCTGATTTTCATCTTCATGTTTAGTTTTCTTTTTCGATATAGTCTGCAGCATTGCAAAAGCCTGGTTTGCACTAGTAAGTCTGCTGTTGATGTCCCTGTGCTGTCTCCATTTTCAACTACTCTACTGCCACGGTATACAAATTCATTGACCTCCTTCACTAACTTGCTATCTACTCCGAGTACATTTTTGTTGTTCACATTTTGCTTCATTAACTCTGTCTTTCCTACGCTGATCTTTAATCTTACGTTGTTAGCATTCTGAATTAGCTTACTTATTTGATCCTGGATATCTTTGTGGCTGCTTGATAGCAGACAAAAATCGTCCGCAAAGTCAAGGTCCTCCAGCTCTGTGTCAAGTGTCCATTGTAATCCTCTGCGTTTGTCTGATGTTGCCTCCTTCATTAACTAGTCTACTGTCAAGATAATTAATGTTGTCGAAAGTACATATTCCTGATTCACTTTTGTTTGTACCCTAAAGCTGCTGGAGATATGTTCTCTACAGATCATTTTGCACTGAAAACCCGGCCTGTGATTAGAAAAAAGTAGGAGCAGCTTTATTACTTAACGATTACAAAGTTGTGACGTTTCGGCGTGAGCCTTAATCATACAAAAACATACAGGACGAAGAAATAGGGAGAGGAGATAAAGTATAGATTTACATGAATACTGTAAAAAAAAAAAGTACTTAGCTGTAAATTGCAAGGTGTGGCTTGTCTGGCGGTGTGTGTCAGGAATGGATCTGGTAGGACGTGGAAATTGTTTAAATAGAGATCTGTGACATGTGGTCGGTGGGTTGTAACTGGGAGTGGTGGATGGGGAACCGAGGAGGGGAGAGAGAGTGACGCACTACTGGCCTAGCTAGGAGAATTTGAAACAGGTGATTGGGGAAGAGATGTTGCAGAGAAGAGGGGTTGTTGAGAAAATAGCGGGATTGCAGAGTGATGCTGTGAGGAAGTTTGAAAAGTAAAAAGGGGTGGATTTATGAGGGATTCACATGCGAGTCCCGCAATGTGATATATGTCATCGTGTGCAAAAGATGCAGGATAACATATATCGGTGAGATTGGCCTCAGATTAGGGGACCGCATGCAAAAACATCTATACGACATCACCCAGCATGCTTCGAAACCAGTCCCAAATCATTTCAATGGCCCCAACCACAGAGGCAAATCCGATTTTCTGGTAACAGCCATTAAATAATTTCACGCAGATGACACAAGCCGCCTGCCACTTGAGAACCGCTGCATTCAAAATTATGGGACGCTGGAACCACATGGGTTAAACTCGCTGTTTAGTTACACGTAACATCATCTTCTTCAATCATTATAGTACCTCTCCATTAAATCCACCCCTTTTTACTTTTCAAACTTCCTCACAGCATCACTCTGCAACCCCGCTATTTTCTCAGCAACCCCTCTTCTCTGCAACACCTCTTCCCCAATCACCTGTTTCAAATTCTCCTAGCTAGGCCAGTAGTGCGTCACTCTCTCTCCCCTCCCCGGTTCCCCATCCACCACTCCCAGTTACAACCCACCGACCACATGTCACAGGTCTCTATTTAAACAATTTCCACGTCCTACCAGATCCATTCCTGACACACACCGCCAGACAAGCCACACCTTGCAATTTACAGCTAAGTACTTTTTTTTTTTTACAGTATTCATGTAAATCTATACTTTATCTCCTCTCCCTATTTCTTCGTCCTGTATGTTTTTGTATGATTAAGGCTCACGCCGAAACGTCACAACTTTGTAATCGTTAAGTATTAAAGCTGCTCCTACTTTTTTCCAATTTTATACATTCTAGTATCACAGCTTTACTGCAGTGTTTAGTGTATAATTGTATACTTATACACCAATTATTGTGGCCTGTGATTAGATTCACTATCTTATGGTTTGGGCCATGCCATCTTAGGATTTTCCAAAGTGTATCTCTGCACATAGTGATAGCTATTAATGTAGCACAGTTCCTCGTAAATAGGATTACGAATATGATTATGAATGTAATTATGAATGTGATTATGAACACGATTATGAATATGAATATTATTATAACTGTATTGTAGGAAAAATATAAACATCAAATAGCAATAAAAAATATAGGATTGATTGATTGATTGATTGATTTATCTTTATTTCAAAATTGTTAAGAAGTGGGCAGGCAGGCCCGTCTGACATTCTGCCCTTTATCATACATCTTTCGCTCTATTCCAGACATTCTACAAATATGCTGTACATATAACAAACATAACTAACATTGAAGCTGTTAGACATAAAATAAAATATAACATTTACATTTCGCTCTTAAACATTAACTCAGTACAGAAGTAACTACATACATTATAAATGACTATCTACTAAACAAAATTTTTTGGACTATTCAGAAAACAATTAAGGAAGGACATGTAGAGAAAGATATAAAACAAACTTCCATGACACTGGCGGGACAGGACGCTGACCAAGGTAAACAGAGGAGACAGACTTAAAAGGCAGGAACAGTGACGCTGTAATATAGGAAATAGTAAGCAAGGACCCCCAAAAGTGTTGTGGTCCAATGATACCAACACAGATATACACAAACACCTAACCCGAAGTTGTAAAACAGACATTGAAACGAGACGTATTTAGGAAAGACCGAGGGTCTTGTTAACGCCAGATAGTCTACGAAATGGGATGACTAATAAATAAACGGACTAACCATCAGTAAATACAGCGCAGGCTTGCCCCAAACAAAGGGATGGACACTTACAACGTTAACCTGACAGGAGGTTAGCACGTGAGAAACAATCAGGACGCTCATAGGACCTAGTGAACATATGGAGGCGGAGACAAAATATCTATTTGTCAGCCATCAGACCAGACTTCCGGATAAAAAGGTGGATTATAGCAACTGATGAGCCTCCAAGAAAAGGAAGTCCAGAGGCTAGAGGGCAAGTGAGGGGGACTGTAAGAAGAAGGACGGTCAGGAAAGCAGAGACTGGTCAGAACCGCAAGACAGATGGTCAACGGAACGTAGACGGTCAGGAGAAAAAGAGAAAGTCCGACCAGAACAGTCTAGGAACCATCAGTCAAGAGAAAGAAGTCCAGAATACTCCATCTCGATAATACTCAGCGAGTTAAGACATCAAATGATATACGCCGAAGGCAGTCAATATTACGATTGTTAGACACTCATACTGAGACACAGATAATCTGATACCAAGAGAATTTGGCACGGAGACGTAGGTAGAACTGATGAACTTATAAGCTAGGGGAACCAGTGAATAGACGTCAAATGCTAGTCAGCCGTGCTTCATATACTTGGACGATATTCTATTGTTAATTTTTTTTGTGAGAAATGTCTGATGACATCTTCTGCAACATGCAACAAGAAGTGTAAATAAACAATTCATTTACCATGTCGGAGGAAGAGACTTCCTCATATCACTGCATTTGTATAAGACGTAATGTCTTCGTGACCTCGTGTTCTCTTCATTCATGGATTTGTGAAAGTTCTTATGTTGTGGCTGCGTGTTAAAGTAAAGAAAAACATGAAACTATTATGACCAGTGCAACAGCACTTAATATAAACGATTTTGAAGGATACCTGATTAACCAGTACTATCGACTGGAATTAATAAGAAAATATTTAGATAAATTGGATAACATTGTAAAGATAACTTATGAGAAGAGAGTTATAGAGTGACATTGTTAAACCATTAAATAAGGTGACATTGATAAATTAGTAAATGGAAAGATATTATGAGGAGGTATTGCAGAGAAAGAATATTTATGTAAGAAATGAGACAATATTTTAGTTTATATATTTAAACTGGTACAGGTAACAATAACACAATATTATAATAACAGTAAGAGGATGCCCGTCTTCGTCTACAAAAAGATATGAGGCAATGACATGGAATGATGCAAGGTCACACCACACTGTCACTCGTTCTCTATGGAGCGGTTTCTCATGCAGTAACTGAGGATTTGACAAGTATCTGAAATTCTGCTTGTTCACATTTCCTGACAACTCTAAATCTGCTTCATCAGACTTTATGATGTTACTGAGCAAACTCGGATTTTCTTCAGTGCCTGCTAGAAAATTAGTAGCAAAGTCAAGTCTGTTAATTTTATCCAAATCATTTAGTTGCTGCACAACTTGCAACTTGTAAGGCTGGATATGTAGATGGTTCTGAATTATGCGATGTAGCGAGCTATCCGACATATCAATGCCAAAGTGTTCCTAACAGATGATCGCCGAGGGCTACGAAGCAATGCTTGAATTAGTTCAGGTGTCTGTTGAGTTTCGGACGACCAGTGGACTTGTTATTCAGGCAATTAGCTGTATCCGTAAATATTTAAGAACCACCTCAAAATTTTCTCCGATCGGGAACATTAACACGGGGATGCAACTCAAAATAGGGAAGAAACTTTCGTTATACAGTAATAGACGATTCTCCGCTTTTAAAATACGTTTCACCGGTGAATGCGCTATGTTATGTTTGTCAAGAGCCATTGTTAGAAATGATCGTTTGTATGCTTCATCTCTGACGTCATGTTTTTTTTTCACAAGTATTCATTTTCTGTGCACTACATCAGTTAATTCCAACTATGCTTTATACCGGAACGTATATATATTCATTCATTTGCATGTCCCTGGCAGAACTTTGCCTCCCCAACAGCTCTCCTGTAGGCCTCTCGGTTGTGAGCAAGATGGCCTGCTGCTGATTCATCCATTTGCAGATCCTCAACGATGTCCTGCAGCCAGTCTTGTTTTCCTCTTTTTCTTTTTCCCATTATGTATCCTTCCAATACGGTCTTCTCTAAATTATCATTACGTTTAATGTGTCCAGAATATTTAAGTTTTCTCTCTTTAATCCTCTTTACTAGCCAGCCTTCTTCAATATTTAGCTCTTGTAATATAAATATATTTGTTCTTTTTTCTGTCCGCGATATTTGGAGAACTCTTCTGTTGCATTTACATTCAAAGGCATTTATGTGTTTCTCAGCTGTTTGTTACGTGTCCAGGTCTCACAGGCATATGTTGCGTGGGAAAGATGCATGCCCTTAAAAATGTTATTTTTGTGGTTCTGTCTGCTCCTATCCACAGATTCTTTATTTGTTTTACTTTCTGAAGAGCAACAAATGACCTCCTTTTCATTTCCCTCATTGTATCTCTATTATTAGTTAGTAGTGATCCAAGATATTCAAAACTCTCCACTTCTTCCAATTTTTCCTCACCGACATATATTTCAGCTGCCTTGTTTGTTTTGTCAGTTGTCATCAATTTAGTTTTCTTTGCATTAAGAACGAGGTTCTGTTCTTCTGATATATATATATATATATATATATATATATAGAGAGAGAGAGAGAGAGAGTGAGCCTAAGATACATCGGATTATTTGTGGACAACCTTTTTGGGTTATTTCTCAACACAGTCCACTTGCAAATTCATGCACTTAGTCCAACGATCCTGGAGAATATGGATTCTTTCTTTTGTAAAAGCCAGCATCTTGTGTCAGTAGAATGAATGATGTCATCATCTGAAGCAAATATATGACCACTGAGCTCCTTTTTGAGTTTGGTAAACACGTGATAGTCCCTAGGGGCCAAATCTGGGGAATAAGGAGGATGTTCAAGAAGCTGGAAGTCGCATTCATGAATGGCAGCCATTGCCACCGCCGACTTGTGAACTGGAGCATTGTCTTGAAGAAAGATTAATCCTCTCGTCAGTTTCTCTCGACGCTTTTCCTTCAGTTTGACCCGCAGTTCCTTCACAAGATTAGCGTAATAGGCGCCGGTGACCGTTCTGTGATTTTGAAGATGGTCTACCATTCTGAATCCTTAAAGATAGAAGCCATCACTTTGTTGCAGACAGAACCACCTTTCCTTTCTTTGGAGGTGGTGATCCATGATGTTTCCATTGCTTTCTTTTGATTCTGGTTGAAAATGATGAACCCTAGTCTCACCCATAGTCAGAAATTTCTGAAGAAACTTTTCAGGATCTGCAGAAAAATGGCCAAGATTGTATCTTCACATGTTGAGACGCTGCGTTAGTGATCAGATTCAAGAAGTTTCAGGACCCATCGAGCAGAGACCTTTGTCATTTGAAGATCACTGTGAATAATGGCATGAGTAAGTTCCTAGGAGATGCCCAACTCAGTAGCAATGTATTGAGCTGCCTATTTCTTCACTGTGTTGTAAGAAGGGGCACTATCCCCTAGAGTCTCTACCATATTCTCCTGGATCTCCTTCGATAATAAGAACCACTTGATGCAGAGGTAGCGAATGGCTGCTGGCTGAGAAATGTTATATATTTTCTCAATTTCTGTCACCCCTTACCTGTTCATTAGACTAAAAAAACATTGGTTGTATTTAAAATTTCTTTAAACTTGGTGTTACATCTTAGATTAACCTGATCTACAAATGCGTTTAATATCAACTGTGCGTTTCAAGTATTTGTACCTGAGGCCTCGAATTTATCAACCAACCCTCGTGTGGGTGTATATATATATATATATATATATATATATATATATATATGGCACTTAAATTGTTCTACACATTCATAAACATTAGTAAATGGAAGAGAATTCTCAAATGGCTGTAATGATATGGTTGAACACTTAGAGTGAAAGTTTTCCTTTATTTTTGTACTTGAGGAGCACAAAAAATAGACATACAGGCAGACATACATACAGACAGGCAGGCAGAGAGATCGACAGACATACAGGCAGACATACATACAGAGAGACAGGCAGAGAGATCGACAGACATACAAGCAGACATACATACAGAGAGACAGGCAGAGAGATAGACAGACATACAGGCAGACGTACATACAGAGAGACAGGCAGATAGATCGACAGACACACAATTAGGCAGACAGACAGACAGGTAGAGACAAACAGAAAGGCATGTATAGAGAAAGATAGACACTAACTTCTTACTATTTTTGTTCTGTCTATATTTATTTATATACAGAAGGTAAGATTTTGCTGTCTTCTTTTTTAAATATCGATATACAAGTTTTTGTTATATTAGTATAGAACAAACTCAGTAGTGTAACTTGTTTCCTCACTATAGATAAAAATCAGTAGTGTTACTTGTTACATCAGAATAGATCAAACTCGATATTGTTACATGTTACATCAGTAAAGATCAAATTCAGTGGTGTTACTTGTTACAAAGGTATAGATCTAACTCAGCAGTGTTATGTGTTACATTTACATAATTCTCACAAATAAACATGACAACTTTACTGTTCAAAATAGTTATAGAGTTGTACAAACCTAGAACTCACAATTGATGTTTCGTAATTATATCCTTATGTGTTGTTAGGAAATAAAAATACTAAATACTTTTCAACTCAACATCTGCTAAAATGCAATATCCTATCCCAAAAAACCAAAATAGCAATCTACAAAACTATTATAAAATAAAATAATATAACATCATTGAACGTGGATTCATCCAATAATATGTTTGTTTAATTTTAGTGATTTATTCAGAGAGTAAGTGTTTTTTTAAGATGATATATCAATCAATCAATTTATTTTAAAAAGTATACACTCAACATCTACTATTATTCGACATGTGGACACAAAATGTAACAATATAATTACTTCACTGCAAGAACTAACTGTTACAGTATTACACAAGGCTTTAGCATTTATTTTTCACATTTATATTATTTATTTTTCCTAAAATTTCAACGTAATTGAAATGTTTACTTAAAATATTAGCGCTTCTCAAACAATCGAGCAATAACACAGATAATTGGACAGTCAGATAGATAATTAAACAGACAGACAGATAATTAGACAATCAAACAGATAATTAGCAGACAAAGAACTACAGTCAGACAGATAATGGACAGTCAGACAGATAATAAGACAGTCAGACAATAGAGAGACAGAGAGAGGCAGATTAATAGAAAGATAGAAAGACAGTCAGCAGTAAATCTGACCATACATATACACAAGCATACATATAATGCGATGTTTATGGAATTTTATATTGCGTTAAAATAGTTCATTGTCAAAAATAGTGATTTACCTATTAATACACCTTTCTTTTTTGTTTTTTGCTTCAAAATGTTTTCTCAGAATTAACGTTTGATTTGATACACTCAAAATGTGGTTATACGAATATTAGATATAATTTCTGAAAATATTTGTTTATATATATATATCCAAACATTAATACAGCCAGTAAGTGATTTACCTCAAAGAAACTGTGAAGTAGCCATGTCTATTACATGGAGGTAGAAACAAAAGAGTTAAAAATATCAACTTGACTGCAATATGTTTGCAGGATTTCACAGAAAATAAAACTAACTGACTATGTACCATAATAGCCGTCTTATTTTTTCATAATCAGAAATAACTTTGGTGTTATACATTTTCGAATACAATTTTTTAGAGTTTTATTATCATGTGTTTACACAAAAATTATAGTAAGTGGTTTTATCATATCTAAATCTTTGCACAGCTAGAAATATGGATTTATGAACGGATGTGTAGTCAGAGATAGACATATAGATAGACAGATGGATTGACAGATAGACAAAAGACGGATAGACATATAGATAGACAGACATATAGACAGACAAATGGATAGACAAATAAATTAACAGATGTATAGACAGATAGATAGACATATAGATAGACATATAGATCGACAGATGGATAGACATATCGATGGACAGATAGATAGATATATATTTGATACATTCTAAAATGTCACTTTGTAATTAAAACAATTTTCACAATAAAAAATATCACTTGTTAATTAAGACATTTTTTACAACACACACACACACACAAACACACACACTTACACACACACACACACATATATATATATATATGGTTACCGGGATAAAGCATAGCTGGATTTTAAAAATGGAATAAATCAAGAAGCATACATATTGTTGGTAAAAAAAGTGAAATGAAACTCAGAAAAGTGTGTATTTTTATTATTACTGACAATCATATTTAGGTTTTGAAACTTTCGCCGGTTAGATGACCGCCATTACGTTTGATACATTCAGCCAGGCTTCTTAAAAATTCCTACATAACACCATTTAACATGTTCAAAGGGATATTTTGAATTCAGTGTCTGATTCGATCTTTTAGGTCTGCAACTGACTGTGGTCGACTAGCATACATCGTGTTCTTGATGTTCCCCAAGAAAAAGAAGTCTGCGGTCGATAAGTCCGGTGACCTTGCCGGCCAATGAATATCCCCAAATCTGAAAATAAAACGACTGGGAAATACTTGTCGCAGCATGGCCATGGACTGACGAGTTGTGTGGGCAGTTTCTCCATCTTGTTGAAACCATATTAGTCCCTTATTTCTTTTGGCCAATTCTGGAATGAAGAATTCAGTTAAAATCTGCACATCTCTCTCTCCTCTCCCTTTCTGAACCTTAAGTGGCCAGGGCACATGGGGCATCCGCAAGGGTTTTCCACAAATGCCTGTCCTTTACCTTTTTTTCTTCTTTTGCCCAGGTGAGCCCTATATTGCTCAACATCATTTCTGTCGTTCTTCTCCGTGTCTCTTTTGTTCTACCTGTACTTCTGTTCCCCTGTGGTGTCCATCTTACTGCTATTTTTGGTAGCGAGTTGTCAGTTATTCGGAGCACATGTCCCAATCATCGCCAGCGTCTTTCCTCAATAACTGCTGTCAGTGGCTTCATCTACATCTCTGCCAACAAGATGTTATTTCTTATGGTGTTTGGCCAAAATAATGTTCTAATTCTTCGTAAACATTTAGTCTGGAAAGAATTCAACTTGTTTTCTATGGTGTTGGTGATTTTTTTTTCAGCATTCACTTCCATAGAGAAGTACACTTAGAAAAATTAAATCTTAAATATCCTGATTTTCATCTTCATGCTTAGTTTTCTTTTTCGATATAGTCTGCGGCATTGCAAAAGCCTGGTTTGCACTAGTAAGTCTGCTGTTGATGTCCCTGTGCTGTCTCCATTTTCTACTACTCTACTGCCACGGTATACAAATTCATTGACCTCCTCCACTAACTTGCTATCTACTCCGAGTACATTTTTGTTGTTCACATTTTGCTTCATTAACTCTGTCTTTCCTACGCTGATCTTTAGTCCTACGTTGTTTGCATTCTGAATTAGCTTGCTTATTTGATCTTGGATATCTTTGTGGCTGCTTGATAGTAGACAAATGTCGTCCGCAAAGTCAAGGTCCTCCAGCACTGTGTCAAGTGTCCATTGTAATCCTCTGCGTTTGTCTGATGTTACCTCCTTCATTAACTAGTCTACTGTCAAGATAATTAATGTTGTCGAAAGTACATATTCCTGTTTCACTTTTGTTTGTACCCTAAAGCTGCTGGAGATATGTTCTCTACAGATCATTTTGCACTGAAAACCCGGCCTGTGATTACATTCACTATCTTATGGTTTGGGCCATGCCATCTTATGATTTTCCAAAGTGTATCTCTGCACATAGTGATAGCTATTAATGTAGCACAGTTCCTCGTAAATAGGATTACGAATATGATTATGAATGTAATTATGAATGTGATTATGAACACGATTATGAATATGAATATGATTATGACTATATTGTAGATAAAATAGAAACATCAAATAGCAATAAAAAATATAGGATTGATTGATTGATCTATTGATTGATTGATTGATTGATTGATTGATCTTTATTTCAAAAGGGTTAAGAAGTGGGCAGGCAGGCCCGTCTGACATTCTGCCCTTTATCATACATCTTTCGCTCTATTCCAGACATTCTACAAATATGCTGTACATATAACAAACATAACTAACATTGAAGCTGTTAGACATAAAATAAAATATAGCATTTACATTTCGCTCTTAAACATTCACTCAGTACAGAAGTAACTACATACATTATAAATGACTATCTACTAAACAAAAGTTTTTGGACTATTCAGAAAACAATTAAGGAAGGACATGTAGAGAAAGATATAAAACAAACTTAAATGACACTGGCGCGACAGGACGCTGACCAAGGTAAACAGGTTAGACAGACTTAAAAGGCAGGAACAGTGACACTGTAATATAGGAAATACTAAGGAAGGACCCCCAAAAGTGGGGTGGTCCAATGATAGCAACACAGATATACACAAACAACTAACCCGAAGTTGTAAAACAGACATTGAAACGAGACGTATTTAGGAAAGACCGGGGGTCTTGTTAACGACAGATAGTCTATAAAATGGGATGACAAATAAATAAACAGACTAACCATCAGTAAATACAGCGCAGGCTTGTCCCAAACAAAGGGATGGACACTAGACAACGTTAACCTGACAGGAGGTTAGTACGTGAGAAACAATCGGGACGCTCATAGGAACCAGTGAACATCTGAAGGGGGAGCTAAAATATCTATTTGTGAGCCATCAGACCAGACTTCCGGATAAAAAGGTGGATTATAACAACTGAAAGAGGGATGAGCCCCCAAGAAAAAGAAGCTAAAATATCTATTTGTGAGCCATCAGACCAGACTTCCGGATAAAAAGGTGGATTATAACAACTGAAAGAGGGATGAGCCCCCAAGAAAAGGAAGTCCAGAGGCTAGAGGGCAAGTGAAGGGGACTGTAAGAAGAAGGAATGTCAGGAAAGCAGAGACTGGTCAGAGCCGCAAGACAGATGGTCAACGGAACGTAGACGGTCAGGAGAGAAAGAGAAAGTCCGACCAGAACAGTCGAGGAACCATCAGTCAAGAGAAAGAAGTCCAGAGGACTCCATCTCGATAATACTCAGCGAGTTAAGACATCAAATGCTATACACTGAAGGCAGTCAATATTACGATTGTTAGACACTCATACTGAGACACAGATAATCTGATACCAAGAGAATTTGGCACGGAGACGTAGGTAGAACTGATGAACTTACAAGCTAGGGGAACCAGTGAATAGACGTCAAATGCTAGTCAGCCGTGCTTCATATACTTGGACGATATTCTATTGTTAATTTTTGTGTGTGTGAAATGTCTGATGACATCTTCTCCAACATGCAACAAGAAGTGTAAATAAACTATTCATTTACCATGTCGGAGGAAGAGACTTCCTCATATCACTGCATTTGTATAAGACGTAAAGTCTACGTGACCTCGTGTTCTCTTCATTCATGGATCTGTGAAGGTTCTTATGTTGTGGCAGCGTGTTAAAGTAAAGAAAAACATGAAACGATTATGAACAGTACAACAGCACTTAATATAAACGATTTTGAAGGATACCTGATTAACCAGTACTATCGACTGGAATTAATAAGAAAATATTTAGATAAATTGGATAACATTGTAAAGATAACTTATGAGAAGAGAGTTATAGAGTGACATTGTTAAACCATTAAATAAGGTGACATTGATAAATTAGTAAACGGAAAGATATTATGAGGAGGTATTGCAGAGAAACGATATATATGTAAGAAATGAGACAATATTTTAGTTTATATATTTAAACTGGTACAGGTACCAATAACACAATATTATATTAACAGTAAGAGGATACCCGTCTTCGTCTACAAAAAGATATGAGGCAATGACGTGGAATGATGCAAGGTCACACCAGACTGTCACTCGTTCACTATGGAGCGGTTTCTCATGCAGTAACTGAGGATTTGACAAGTATCTGAAATTCTGCTTGTTTATACTTCTTGGCAACTCTAAATCTGCTTCATCAGACATTATGAGGTTACTGAGCAAACTCGGATTTTCTTCAGTGCCTGCTATAAAATTAGTATTAAAGTCAAGTCTGTTAATTTTATCCAAATCATTTAGTTGCTGTACAACTTGCAACTTGTAAGGCTGGATATGTAGATGGTTATGAATTATGCGACGTAGCGAGTTAACCGACATATCAAGTGCCAAAGCGTGGCTAACAGATGATCGCCGAGGGCTACGAAGCAATGCTTGAATTAGTTCAGGTGTCTGTTGAGTTTTGGACGACCAGTGGACTTGTTATTAAGGCAATTAGCTGTATCCTTAAATATTTTCGACCCACCTCAAAACTGTTCTCCGATCGGGAACATTATCACGGGGATGCAACTCAAAATAGGGAAGAAACTTTCGTTATACAGTAATAGACGATTCTCCGCTTTTAAAATAAGTTTCACCGGTGAATGCGCGATGTTATGTTTGTCAAGAGCCATTGTTAGAAATGATGGTTTGTCTGCTTCATCTCTGACGTCATGTTTTTTTTTTCACAAGTATTCATTTTCTGTGCACTACATCAGTTAAATCCAACTATGCTTTATGCCGGACCGTGTATATATATATATATATATATATATATTCATTTGCATAACACTGGCAGAACTTTGCCTCCCAAACAGCATTCCTGTAGGCCTCTCGGTTGTGAGCAAGATGGCCTGCTGCTGATGCATCCATTTGCAGATCGTCAACGATGTCCTGCAGCCATCTTCGTCTTGTTTTCCTCTTTTTGTTTCTCCCATTATGTATCATTCCAATACGGTCTTCTCTAAATTATCATTACGTTTAATGTGTCCAGAATATTTAAGTTTTCTCTCTTTAATCCTCTTTACTAGCCAGCCTTCTTCAATATTTAGCTCTTGTAGTATAGATATATTTGTTCTTTTTTCTGTCCGCGATATTTGGAGAACTCTTCTGTTGCATTTACATTCAAAGGCATTTATGTGTTTCTCAGCTGTTTGTTACGTGTCCAGGTCTCACAGGCATATGTTGCGTGGGAAAGATGCATGCCCTTAAAAATGTTATTTTTGTGGTTCTGTCTGCTCCTATCCACAGATTCTTTATTTGTTTTACTTTCTGAAGAGCAACAAATGACCTCCTTTTCATTTCCCTCATTGTATCTCTATTATTAGTTAGTAGTGATCCAAGATATTCAAAACTCTCCACTTCTTCCAATTTTTCCTCACCGACATATATTTCAGCTGCCTTGTTTGTTTTGTCAGTTGTCATCAATTTAGTTTTCTTTGCATTAAGAACGAGGTTCTGTTCTTCTGATATATATATATATATATATATATATATATATATATATATATATATATATATATATATATATATATATATATATATAGAGAGAGAGAGAGAGAGAGTGAATGAATGATGTCATCATCTGAAGCAAATATATGACCACTGACCTCCTTTTGAAGTTTGGTAAACAGGTAATAGTCCGAAGGGGCCAAATCTGGGGAATAAGGAGGATGTTCAAGAAGCTGGAAATCGCATTCATGAATGGCAGCCATTGCCACCGCCGACTTGTGAACTGGAGCATTGTCTTGAAGAAAGATTAATCCTCTCGTCAGTTTCTCTCGACGCTTTTCCTTCAGTTTGACCCGCAGTTCCTTCACAAGATTAGCGTAATAGGCGCCGGTGACCGTTCTGTGATTTTGAAGATGGTCTACCATTCTGAATCCTTAAAGATAGAAGCCATCACTTTGCTGCAGACAGAACCACCTTTTCTTTCATTGTAGTTGGTGATTCATGATGTTTCCATTGCTTTCTTTTGTTCCTGGTTGAAAATGATGAACCCAAGTCTCAGCCATAGTCAGAAATTTCTGAATAAACTTTTCAGGATCTGCAGAAAAATGGCCAAGATTGTCTCTTCACATGTTGAGACGCTGCGTTAGTGATCAGTTCCAAGAAGTTTCAGGACCCATCGAGCAGAGACCTTTGTCATTTGAAGATCACTGTGAATAATGGCATGAGCAAGTTCCTAGGAGATGCCCAATTCAGTAGCAATGTACCGCTCAGTTAGTCGTCGGTCCTCCATTATCATGTCATGGATTGTGCCGGTGGTTTCATCGGTGGTTACCGTTCTTTGTCTTCCTGGATGGGGATCATCTTTCAGACTCTCTCTTCCTTGTTTGAATTGAGCTGCCTATTTCATCACTGTGTTGTAAGAAGGGGCACTATCCCCTAGAGTCTCTACCATATTCTCCTGGATCTCCTTCGATGATAAGAACCACTTGATGCTGAGGTAGCGAATGGCTGCTGGCTGAGAAATGTTACATATTTTCTCAATGTATGTCACCCCTTACCAATTGATTAGACTAAAAAAACATTGGTTGTAGTTAACATTTCTTTAAACTTGGTATTAAATCTTAGATTAACCTGATCTACAAATGCCTTTAATATCAACTGTGCGTTTCAAGTATTTGTACCTGAGGCCTCGAATTTATCAACCAACCCTCGTGTGGGTGTATATATATATATATATATATATATATGTCACTTAAATTGTTCTACATATTCATAAACATTAGTAAATGGAAGAGAATTCTCAAATGGCTGTAATGATATAGTTGAGCACTTAGAGTGAAAGTTTTCCATTATTTCTGTACTTGAGGAGCACAAACAAATAGACATACAGGCAGACATACATACAGACAGGCAGGCAGAGAGATCGACAGACATACAGGCAGACATACATACAGAGAGACAGGCAGAGAGATAGACAGACATACAGGCAGACATACATACAGAGAGACAGGCAGAGAGATAGACATACAGGCAGACATACATAAAGAGAGAGAGAGGCAGATAGATCGACAGACATACAATTAGGCAGACAGACAGACAGGTAGAGACAAACAGAAAGGCATGTATAGAGAAAGATAGACACTAACTTCCCTACTATTTTTGTTCTGTCTATATTTTAACATATTTATATACAGAAGGTAAGATTTTGCTGTCTTCTTTTTTAAATATCGATATAAAAGTATTTGTTATATTAGTATAGAACAAACTCAGTAGT
Source organism: Achatina immaculata (assembly GCA_009760885.1). Taxonomy (NCBI): domain Eukaryota; kingdom Metazoa; phylum Mollusca; class Gastropoda; order Stylommatophora; family Achatinidae; genus Lissachatina; species Lissachatina immaculata. The sequence goes on from CM019698.1 coordinate 47,115,818, forward strand.
GTAACTTGTTGCCTCTCTATAGATCAAAATCAATAGTGTTACTTGTTACATCAGAATAGATCAAACTCGATATTGTTACATGTTACATCAGTAAAGATCAAACTCAGTAGTGTTACTTGTTACATCAGTATAGATAAACTCAGTAGTGTTATTTGTTACATCAGTATAGATCAAACTTAGTATTGTTACTTGTTACATAAGTATAGATCAAACTCAGTAGTGTTACTTGTTACATAAGTATAGATCAAACTCAGTAGTGTTACTTGTTACATCAGTATATATCAAACTCAGTAGTGTTACTTGTTACGTCAGTTTAGATCAAATTAAGTAATCTACAAATGCCTTTAATATCAACTGTGCGTTTCAAGTATTTGTACCTGAGGCCTCGAATTTATCAACCAACCCTCGTGTGGGTGTATATATATATATATATATATATATATATATATATATATATATATAGAGAGAGAGAGAGAGAGAGAGAGAGAGAGAGAGAGAGAGAGAGAGAGAGAGAGAGAGAGAGAGAGAGAGAGAGAGAGAGAGAGAGAGAGAGAGAGAGAGAGAGAGAGAGAGAGAGAGAGAGAGAGAGAGAGAGAGAGAGAGAGAGAGAGAGAGAGAGAGAGAGAGAGAGAGAGAGAGAGAGAGAGAGAGAGAGAGAGAGAGAGAGAGAGAGAGAGAGAGAGAGAGAGAGAGAGAGAGAGAGAGAGAGAGAGAGAGAGAGAGAGAGAGAGAGAGAGAGAGAGAGAGAGAGAGAGAGAGAGAGAGAGAGAGAGAGAGAGAGAGAGAGAGAGAGAGAGAGAGAGAGAGAGAGAGAGAGAGAGAGAGAGAGAGAGAGAGAGAGAGAGAGAGAGAGAGAGAGAGAGAGAGAGAGAGAGAGAGAGAGAGAGAGAGAGAGAGAGAGAGAGAGAGAGAGAGAGAGAGAGAGAGAGAGAGAGAGAGAGAGAGAGAGAGAGAGAGAGAGAGAGAGAGAGAGAGAGAGAGAGAGAGAGAGAGAGAGAGAGAGAGAGAGAGAGAGAGAGAGAGAGAGAGAGAGAGAGAGAGAGAGAGAGAGAGAGAGAGAGTGAATGAATGATGTCATCATCTGAAGCAAATATATGACCACTGAGCTCCTTTTTGAGTTTGGTAAACAGGTGATAGTCAAACGGGGCCAAATCTGGGGAATAAGGAGGATGTTCAAGAAGCTGGAAGTCGCATTCATGAATGGCAGCCATTGCCACCGCCGACTTGTGAACTGGAGCATTGTCTTGATGAAAGATTAATCCTCTCGTCAGTTTCTCTCGAGGCTTTTCCTTCAGTTTGACCCGCAGTTCCTTCACAAGATTAGCGTAATAGGCGCCGGTGACCGTTCTGTGATTTTGAAGATGGTCTACCATTCTGAATCCTTAAAGATAGAAGCCATCACTTTGCTGCAGACAGAACCACCTTTCCTTTCTTTGGAGTTGGTGATCCATGATGTTTCCATTGCTTTCTTTTGTTTCTGGTTGAAAATGATGAACCCAAGTCTCACCCATAGTCAGAAATTTCTGAATAAACTTTTCAGGATCTGCAGAAAAATGGCCAAGATTGTCTCTTCACATGTTGAGACGCTGCGTTAGTGATCAGTTCCAAGAAGTTTCAGGACCCATCGAGCAGAGACCTTTGTCATTTGAAGATCACTGTGAATAATGGCATGAGCAAGTTCCTAGGAGATGCCCAACTCAGTAGCAATGTACCGCTCAGTTAGTCGTCGGTCCTCCATTATCATGCCATGGATTGTGCCGGTGGTTTCATCGGTGGTTACCGTTCTTTGTCTTCCTGGATGGGGATCATCTTTCAGACTCTCTCTTCCTTGTTTGAATTGAGCTGCCTATTTCTTCACTGTGTTGTAAGAAGAGAGTCTCTACCATATTCTCCTGGATCTCCTTCGATGATAAGAACCACTTGATGCTGAGGTAGCGAATGGCTGCTGGCTGAGAAATGTTACATATTTTCTCAATGTATGTCACCCCTTACCAATTGATTAGACTAAAAAAACATTGGTTGTAGTTAACATTTCTTTAAACTTGGTATTAAATCTTAGATTAACCTGATCTACAAATGCGTTTAATATCAACTGTGCGTTTCAAGTATTTGTACCTGAGGCCTCGAATTTATCAACCAACCCTCGTGTGGGTGTATATATATATATATATATATATATATATATATATATATATATATATATATATATATGTCACTTAAATTGTTCTACACATTCATAAACATTAGTAAATGGAAGAGAATTCTCAAATGGCTGTAATGATATAGTTGAGCACTTAGAGTGAAAGTTTTCCATTATTTCTGTACTTGAGGAGCACAAAAAATAGACATACAGGCAGACATACATACAGACAGGCAGAGAGATAGATAGACATACATACAGACAGGCAGAGAGATAGATAGACATACATACAGACAGGCAGAGAGATAGATAGACATACATACAGACAGGCAGAGAGATAGATAGACATACATACAGACAGGCAGAGAGATAGATAGACATACATACAGACAGGCAGAGAGATCGACAGACATACAAGCAGACATACATACAGGCAGACGTACATACAGAGAGACAGGCAGAGAGATAGACAAACTCAGTAGTGTAACTTGTTGCCTCACTATAGATCAAAATCAGTAGTGTTACTTGTTACATCAGTATAGGTAAAACTCAGTAAGTTACTTGTTACATCAGAATAGATCATACTCGGTATTGTTACATGTTACATCAGTAAAGATCAAACTCAGTAGTGTTACTTGTTACATCAGTATAGATAAACTCAGTAGTGTTATTTGTTACATCCGTATAGATCAAACTTAGCATTGTTACTTGTTACATAAGTATAGATCAAACTCAATATTGTTACTTGTTACATCAGTATATATCAAACTCAGTAGTGTTACTTGTTACGTCAGTTTAGATCAAATCCAGTGGTGTTACTTGTTACAAAGGTGTAGATCTAACTCAGCAGTGTTAAGTGTTACATTTACATAATTCTCACAAATAAACATGACAACTTTACTGTTCAAAATAGTTATAGAGTTGTACAAACCTAGAACTCACAATTGATGTTTCGGTATTATATCATTATGTGTTGTTAGGAAATAAAAATACTAAATACTTTTCATCTCAACATCTGCTAAAATGCAATATCCTGTCTCAAAACACCAAAATAGCAATCTACAAAACTATAATAAAATAAAATAATATAACATCATTGAACGTGGATTCATCCAGTAATATGTTTTTTTTTAAATTTTAATGATTAATTCAGAGAGTAAGTATTTTTTTAAGATGATATATCAATCAATCAATGCATGTTAAAAATTATAAATAGGAAACTACGAGGCTTTGGTACAGTAAAGTAAGAGGAAAAATTGTGTATGATTAGACCTCGAAAAAATCGTAGACAAAGCACTTTAGTGAGACCGTGTGTATGTTTGTCTAGTTGGTACCTGCTAGAGAGAATGAATCTAAGCTACGGAATTTCTGTGTCACGACCTCGTTTCTTTCCGGGTGTCACGATCCCTTATGTTTGCTGAGCGGTTACTAAAGACTATGTCAACAAAACACCTTTTTTGGGGTGCTAGTTGGCTAAGTCGATAGTAAGCTGTTCTCTCGTGGCTAGACGGCTGCTCGTCCTACCGGAGTCCGTGTTCGAATCCCAGGTAATTCTCTTGTGATTTTTCTTTCTCTCACGTCTCACTAAAGTGCTTTGTCTACGATTTTTTCGAGGTCTAATCATACAAAATTTTTTCTCTTACTTTACATGTTAAAAATTATACACTCAACATCTACTATTATTATGACATTTGGACACAAAATGTAACAATATAATTACTTCACTGCAAGAAGTAACTGTTACAGTATTATACAAAGCTAGAACTAACATTTCTTTCTCACATTTATATTCTGTCTTTTGCTAAAATTTAGCATAATGTTAAATGTTTAGTTGAAAGAGTAGTACACTTCTCAGACTTTCAAAGAAGGACACAGACAATCAGAGAGTAGTACACTTCTCAGACTTTCAAAGAAGGACACAGACAATCTGAGAGTAGTACACTTCTCAGACTTTCAAAGAAGGACACAGACAATCAGAAAGTAGTACACTTCTCAGACATTCAAAGAAGGACACAGACAATCAGACACTCACCATGCATGCGTAGAGACAGACAGACAGGCATTTAGATAAAAAGATAGAGAGACAGGCAGACATTCAAGAAGATAAATATATAGAGAGTTAAATCAATTGTACTCATGTCCGAATGAGGGAAATACCAGACAGGGAGCTCAAATGCTAACGCTGAATCCATACAGAAACCAACAAAAGGCAACGGGAAACCACTGTTGTAGCTCCCTAGAATAGTTCTATTTATACAGATTAAAAGATTCATCATGAACAACGTTAATGGAGATTCCTCTGGAACAGTCCTGTCCGGGTCATCAAGCTACTGGTAGAAAACTAACAAGTTCAAAATAGCAACATGGAATATAAGAACTTTATTCCAGGCTGGAAAATTAGAAAATCAAAAGAGGAAAATGGAAAGGATGAAGATCAACATAATAGGAATGAGTGAGGTTAGATGGGCATGTGCAAGGAAGATAAACTCTGATAAATATACAATAATATATTCAGGAGTTGAGAAACATGAACGAGAAGTAGGAATAATATTTGACGAACTCACAGCAATGACATATGTAGGATATTTGAACATCTAAGACCGAGTCCTGCAAGCCCAACTGAAAGGCCACTAATAAACTTAAATATTATACAAGTGTACAACAGCTAATACTTCTGAAGAAGATGTACAGTTATGTTATAATGACAAAGAGACAAGCCTGAAACACACAAAGTCACAAGAAGTTATTACAGTCATGGGAGATTTTACTGCCAAAAGTTGATAAAAGAAGAACTTCAGACATTGTTGGTCATTATGGGCTTGGGGAGAGGAATGATCAGTCAGTCATTTGCATGTCCTTTCCGGAACTTTGCCTCCCTAACAGCTCCTCTATAGGCCTATAGGTTGTAAACAAGGTGCCCTGATGCTGGTGTGTTTATTCGCAGATTATCAACGATGTCTTGCAGCAACCTTCGCCTTGGTCTTCCTCTCTTTTCTTTCCCCATTATGTACCCTTCCAAGACGGACTTTTCTAGATTATCATGACGTATAATATATCCAAAATATTTAAGTTATCTCTTTTAATTTTCCTTACTAGCCAATCTTTTCAATATTAAGTTCTTGTAGTATGGATATATATCCATAATGGGAAAAAGAAATAAAGAAGACCAAGTCGAAGATGACTGGAAGACAACGTTGATAATCTGCAACTGGATGCATCAGCAGCAGGGCATCTTGCTTACAACCAAGAGCCCTACAGATCTGTTTGGGAGGCAAAGTTCCCCAAGGTTCAAGCAAATGACTGATGACTGAGTATGGATATATTTGTTCTTTTTGTGTCCACGATATTTAAATGACTCTTCTGTAGCATTTACATTCAAAGGCATTTCTGTGTTTCTCATCTGTTTTGTTAAGAGTCCGGGTCTCATACCCTAAACAAAGCTTATTTTATAAATTCTGCCAGGACTACAAAAATAAGAGGAATGATCAGTTAGTCATTTGTATGTCCCTTGCGGAACTTTGTCTCCCTGACAGCTCTACTAACGGCTGTGTCCTATTCGGAGACGGAAAATTGTGACTTGTTCCTGTTTGTTTAACATGTGATAGTCATCATGTGGTGGTGTTTGTGGCTTCCTGTAGGTTTTTTATTATGGTTTTCCTCTGACTACAGGTGACCAGTAAGTCTGGTTGCTCCATTTAAGTACCCTCTTTCGCCAGACGGTCAACTTTTTCATTGCCTGGTATCCCACAGTGGCAGGGAATCCACTGTAAGATGATTGTGTTATGAACCAGTTTTTTACAAGGCATCCTTAAGGTATGGAAGTGAGTACTGATCTGACATTTGTGAGAATTACTATGGGGCATGCATCAATTCTGGAGTCTGATAATTTTTAAACAGCGGCCATAACTGCCCTAACATCTGTACCATATATTTTACATCATTTTTCAGTTGTTATGGAAATCTTCTTGGTGGTGTTGCCTGGATATTCAATATGTGCTCCTGCATCTCTATTCTTTATGGCATTGTGTGCAGATCCATTTGTATACACACGTATCCAGGTGTCACATGGATATTTGTCATCTAGCACACTAAGTATGGCTGTTGATCTTACAAGACTGCCTTGCATCTCACTATTCTGAACACCTTTCACTTCAGTCTGAATAGTTATTTGTGTACAATCTGCTTCTTTCCCTGGTTTATGCTCTAGTACAGATGATAATGGAGCGACTACAGTTGGAAGGTCAGGTATCAACGTACGCATACGTTTGGCCTGATGAATGAATTCGTGCGTCCATGACCTCCACTTTTCTGGATTGTACTTCTTCTTTCTGTGGGTCATTGCGCACTGTACGCTCTTTCTCTAGACGGATATCAATGTTGCAGCCTTGTGCAAACATGCGACCAAAGTGATCTGGTACATGCTTACTACGTGTAGGAGTTTTCCCATCCTCTGTTAGTGTAATCTTTGTATTTCTTCCAGTGCTCTCATCATTTAACTGTTTGATTAATTTCCACAGTTTCCTTCCGGCCTTTTCACAGTTTAGGGCCTCTGTTTTCTCTCTCCAACTTTCCCGTCTGGCTTGCAGCTTGGCTTTCTGAAAGTTGGCCTTAGCATGTTAGTGATTATTGTGCTGTTCTGGGCAATATCTATTTTCTGCTTGCTTTACAGCTGTTTCCACGTCATCATACAATTTTCCCAGTTCACTAGACAAGTATGGTTTATAGTCCCTACGAGCCCCAATGGGAATGGTTTCACGGGCGGCCTGAAGGATACAAGCATTGAGTTCCTTCACTATGCTGTTAATATATTTACCTTCTATGGAGAGATGCCTCACCAGGACACCTGTACGATATCTGCACATTGTCTAGTTTGCTTTTTTTATAGTTCCATTTTGGGAGAAGGCTACTGGTGTTAATGAGTTCATTTTCTATTGTCATGCAGACTGGTCGATGGTCGTTACATTCAAGTTGTTTTCCAACTTTGCGTGTAATGTTCCACTTCAGATCTGGAGAGTGGAATCCCAGATCTGGTGTTGAGGTTGTATGCCAAGCCCTTGGGTAAAATGTTGGGGCATCCATTGGCTGGTTGATCAGTAGAAGTCCATTATCATCCTGCCAGCTTTCAACTTCCTCTCCTCTCTTGTCTATCCGGTCATAGCCCAAACTCCGAGAATGGCTGTTAAAATCAACACAGACCATCAGTCTCCCTTTATTTGAATTATTTCTAGAGCAAGTGGGCGGTCATTAGGACAGTAATAGTTAACGAAGTGGAGTCTGTGTTACTGGTCTTTAGATGGATAATCTGGTATTCGGCTCCTTCCATGCGCTGGTGTTATTCTTAACAAGTGTGAGTACTCCTCCTTTTCTTCTCTATTATTGGTCTGATCTAAAACACTGGTAGCCTCTGATTTTAAAGGCGGCATCTTTGGTTAGGTGTGTCTCCTGTATGCAGCATATACTTACCTTCTCTGCAAAAAGTATGTTCTCTAGTTCTACATTTTTGCTATAGCCATCTCTAACACTACTGACACTCTCAGCATTCTACTGGATTATTTGAAGTTCATGCTTTTTGGCAGTTTTCTGCTGTTGTATTTTCTGGCCAGTAGCTCTACTCTCATGTCTCCTGGCTCCACAAGATGAACTGAGAAGACCTCCAGTAGCACTGGGTGGACCCTTTCGAGGCAGGGGGCCCGGCACTGCACCTGCCTGGTTAGTCTTGACAGGGCGAGCACCATGTTTTAAAACTGCAGATAGAGACATTTCATTAGCGATAATGCGTGGTACCCTGATTTTTGCGATGCGACTTTTGGCTCGGTACCTCCAACTTCAACACCTTTCCTTGCGGGAGCAGACTGTGAGCTTGCTTGGACTGCCATGAAGACAGTGGTGTAGGCTCGCCTGGATAAAACGTTATTTTCCAGCCTCTGTTGACTGTACTTAAGACCCTTCTATACGTCAGATACAGCATGCAACACTGATTAGCCAGACGGCTTTGAGACAGTTCTTCAGAGACACTCCAACTCTGGGACGATGAATCCGATGAGTGCCTCAACGATATGCATTCCTTGCCATCTATAGTCTGCTGGCTCTGTTGTGTTTACATCACTCTGATAGCATTTGTTGTACTCATAGGCTTGTCACGTCCTGGATTCATTGGTTTCATACCAGATTTTCCTCATTCCCGTCGGCAATCTCCATGTCCCCATCCGTCCACAAACCTGACATTACATTTTACAAAAAATACAATTACAATTAGTGTTGATTGCTACAGGTTTCTGGGCTAAAGAATTAGGTCAGAGTTTTTAAACAAACAGATCTATGTTCCTTGTCTCACAAAGACTATGTTAAGATAAGTGTATTCTTAACATAGTTGTTTCCAAGGGAACGTGTACTATATCCAGCATTTTTAATCCCTGTACACCGAAGATATCTAAGAACAATCGTTACAGAACCATATATACAAGTAAGAGGATACAATATTAACAACCTTCGTTGACGACACAATACTGATAGATGAGTACCAACAAGACCTGCGAAAATCTACTGGATAATGTAAGGAAAGTAAACTGAAAGATCTTACTTTGAACAAAAAAAAGACAGAGACTGGTTATATCAAAGAAACAGAATTCACCAAAACGCAGTATAAAATGAAATGGAGTTATTCTAAAGCAGGTGCAGAAATTCAGATACATTTCTAGCAGCAATAACTTCAGATGAAAAATGCAGAACAGAAATTAAGAACAGAATAGGCCAAGCAAAGATTACATTTCAGAGAATGAGAAACATATCAGCCAACACATCCTTATCGATGAATGTTAGAAAACGAGTCATAAAATGCTATATTGAACCTATCTTGTTATATGGAAGTGAATCATGGACAATAGGCAGGTCTGCACAAAAAGCATTGGAAACAGCAGAAATGTGGTTTATTAGAAGGTGATTTTTTAGAAGTATTTTTACTACTAAAAAGTAAAACTCCAGTTTCCATGTCATTAAGGCATATTGTGGAATTCGGTGTTGGGCCCGTATTTTCCGTGACCTTCGGCACATGAAAATGTCATTAGAAGAATGTTGTAAATTCCCTGAACAGCCAAAATAAATAAGTGAGAATGTATGAGAAGAGTTGGAGAGCCAAACAATATTGTACAAAAATAAGAGGGAGACTATGTACTTTCACGGGACATGCAATGAGAAGAGAGGGCATTGAAAATATTATGACAACAGGAAAAATAGAGGGAAGAAGAGGCAGGGGAAGACCAAGAAAAATGACACTGGACAGTCTGACGAGATGGCGTGAGAGGAGATCAACAGTTAAACTAATGGCTTGGGTGAAGGATTGGGTACTTTGTAGAATATATATTGTGTATGTTTTTGCTGTCTTTATTATGAGAGTCCTCTATTTGTCTGCGCTGTTCATTTAACCAGACTTCTTTTGCTTCTCTGCATTTGCATCTTATTTCTTTATTAGCATGCTATATATTTCTTGATTATTTTTACTTCTCTTGCTTTTGTCCATCAGTCTCAAGATGTCGAATTCGTATATATATATATATATATATATATATATATATATATATATATATATATATAACTACGTGTATATACATCGTATAACATGCATAGTAATGTATTAATGACTAGAACGTACTAGAGGTTTCATTCGTTACACACATATGAATTTATTCACAATGAGTTTTCAGAATTAACATGTCGCTTGACAGAAATGTTTGGAATTTTCTTCACCAGAATACAAGAACCGACAATTAAGTAATGAGACTAATTACATATCAAATAAAATAAAATAAACAACAGTTGAAGATATAACATGTATTTCACTCAATGTAAGCTTCTTGTGCATTGATACAGCGAGTGGCATGATCTAACAAACACGGGAACGACCTTTGCAGTTCTTCTGTTGGCATGATCCTTAAACTTGTGGTTACGGCCCTTTGGATGTCTTCAGTATCGTGAAAGAAGTTTTCTTTCAATGGTAACTTTAATTTTGGGAATAAAAAATAATCTCAGAGAGTAATAGGGTGGATGGTTGAGAACACTCACTTTTTTTTTTTTGGGGGGGGGGGGCAAATACGAGGGGTGAATGATAAGTTCTCGGCATAAGGTACAACGAATTATTTGTCGACAACTTTTTGGGGTTATTTCTCAACAACCCATGCACGCTTGTGTACTTAGTCCCGCGATCCTTAAACAAACGAATCCAATCTTTGTAAAAGCCAACAGCTTGTGCCAGTAGAAAGTGGTCTACAGCATTAGTGACCTCATCGTCTAAAGAATATTTGCGACCACTTGGTTCCTTTCCTGAGTTTGGTAAGCAGGTAATAGTCCGAAGGGGCCAAATCTGGGGAATAAGAAGGATGTTCAAGAACCTGGAAGCCATTGCCACCGCCGACTTGTGAACTGGAGCAGTTTCCCTCGTCGCTTTTCCTTCAGTTTGACCCGTCTACCCTTTTAAAGATAATCTGCCAACAACACAACTTCTCAATCCTAAAAGATGGAAGCCATCACTTTGCCGGCAGACAGAACCACTCTTGCTTTCTTTGGAGGTGGGGATCCATGACGTTTGCACTGCTTAGACTGTTCTTTGGTTTCTGGTTGAAAATGAAGATATAACTCATCCACAGTCACAAATTGCTGAAGAAACCTTTCAGATCTACAGAAAAACGGCCAAGATTGTCCCTTGACATGTTGGACGCTGTCGTTTGTGGTCAGCTCCAGGAACTTTCGGGACCCATCGAGCAAAGACCTTTGTCATTTGAAGATCATTGTGAATAATGCCATGAACACGTTCCTGGGAGATGCTCAACTCAGTAGCAATGTACCCCTCAGTTAGTTGTCGATAATCCATTATCATGTCATGGATTGTGACGGTGGTTCGTCGGTAGTTACCGTTCTTGGTCTTACTGGATGGAGATCAGCTTCCAGACTCTCTCTTCTATGTTTTTATTGAGTTGCCTATTTCTTCACTGCGCTGTAAGAAGGGGTAGTCTCCCCTAGAGTCTATACCATATACTAATGGATCTCCTTAGATGATAAGCCCTTGATGCGGTGGTAGTGAATGATTACTCGATGAGAAATATTTATTTATTTTCTCCTTTTCTTGCCACCTCTTACCATTTCAGTAGCCTGTAAAAATTGGCTGCAGTTAAGTTCGTGAAACAGTAACCTCATCTACAACTGCACCTAATATCAACTGTGTGTTTCAAGTATTTGTACTTAGGCCGAGAACTTATCAATCACCCCTCATATTCCTGTACAACTTCCGCCCGGTGAGCCTGTGTATTATCATGAAGAAGGAAAAAACTGCCAGGTGTTGAATCCTCGAGTCGGACTAGGAGAATCCTGCTCAATAGGAGTTTCAAAATACTTAAATAAACTTTGGCAGTCACAGCCTGTCTCTCTGGAATAAATTCTTTGCTGTCACAGAAGCAACGTTGTCTTCATTTTCGACTTTTGAAGACGAATATTTTTGCCGTTTGGTGGTGGTGATGACTTCCACTGAGCACTTTGGCGTTTAGGTGTGAGATCATAGCGGAAAATCCATGTTTCATCCTCTGCAACAATCACATTTAAGAAATGTTTATGTCTGATACAGGTTTTGATGATGTCTTTTGCGTACTCAACACGCTGATGTTTTTGGTCATCAGACAACAAATGTGAAACTTTTTTCTTGCCCAAATCTTCCTCTAACATTTTACGAATGGTCTCTCGATTAATACCAGATTCATCTGACATCATGCTCACAGTCAAACAACGATCTTCTTGTATCTGTTCTCTATGTTTTTCAATGAGCTCCTCATTAGGAACAGAAACTGGGCGTTCAAGTCTAGTTGCATTTGTAATCATTCCCTACCTATTTTTGAATTGTGAATACATCCTGAATATATGTGCATGAGATAAGCAATTATCCCCATAAACTTGAGTCATCAGTTTAACTGTTTCTATGTCACTTGTTCGAGTTGTAAACAGAATTTAATGTTAGCTTTTTGGTCTATGCTGATTACATAACAATGCACCTTTAACTAGGTAAACAAAATGGCGGCTTGTTTGTCGTCTGCGTATCGGGCGAGTATGAACATTTGCTAGATCATAGATAAAGGTTGCCTCTTTGGATTCCATGCTTTTCTTCACAGATGGACTTTTTTTCTTGGTCATAATAAAATCAAGACTCATTACTTACTTGTCGGACCTTGTAGTTACACAAATACTAGATACATCGGTATTAACATCTCTGTAGAGTGTTAACTGATATCTTTTCTAACATGAATGCAGTTCGTAAGTGATTTACCTCACAGGAAATGTAAAGTAGTCATTTCTATTACATGGAGGTAGAAACAAAATATATAAAAAAAATAACTTGACTGCCGTATTTGTTTGTATAATTTCACAAAAAATAAAACTAACTATACACAATTTTACTGGTTTTATTTTTTCATAACCAGAAATAACTTTGGTGTTATACATTTCTGAATCCAAATTTTAATATTCTTTTTTTTAAAATCTGGTTATTACGTAAAAATATAGACAGTGTATATATATATATATATAAAGCTAAAAGCTATCAATAGTGACAACATGAGACAACTACAGAGAATGTTTAACAACATTTGGAAAGAAGAAAAGGTCCCTTCTAATTGGAAGAAAGGAATCATTGTTAAAATACCAAAAAAGGGCAACCTTAGCAACTGTAACAACTGGAGAGGAGCAACCTTAATATCAGTTGTGTCAAAAGTATTTTGCAAGGTCATTTTGAATAGACTCAAAGATATAGTGGGTACTGCAATGAGAGAACAACAAGCAGGATTTCGAATAGAGAGAAGCTGTCTCGACCAGATATTTACTCTCAGAGTAATACTTGAAGAACATATTGAAAAGCAGAAACCATTAATACTGAACTTCATAGATTTTAAAAAGGCATTTGATAGCATACACAGAGATTCATTATGGAGAATTTTAAGTATATATGGAATACCATCTAAAATTGTCAACATCATTAATGACTTATACAATGGATATATTTGTGCAGTCAAGACAGAAGAAGGGATTAGTGAATGGTTCCAGATTGAAACAGGTGTGAAACAAGGATGTATACTGTCTCCTTTACTTTTTGGGATTACAATAGACTTCATAATGAAAAAATGCTGCACAGATAACACAGGTATTGACTGGGTACATGGGACCCAACTAGAAGATCTTGATTTTGCTGATGACATAACTCTTATAATGTGAATTTCATGCAAGAAAAAACAGATAGCCTGTCTTCACTGGCTAGCAAAATAGAACTTGAAATTAACAAGGAGAAAAGAAAAATAATGAAAATTCCTTTCAATCAAAATGGAAAAATACACATAGAAGGGACAGACATTGAAGAAGTCAATCAATTTGCATACCTTGGCAGCTACATAGACCAGGATGGTGACACTAGAAAGGAAGTTAGGATCAGAATTGTAAAAGCAGCATCAATCTTCAAGAATCTTGAGAACATATGGAATTCAAAAGTTATAAGCACAAAAACCAATTAAAGACTATTCAATTAAATGTAATATCCACCCTCATTTATGCATGCGAAAGCTGGAAAACAACTAAATAAATAGAAAAGAAATTATACTCTTTTGAAAACAAATGCCTAAGGAAAATACCCGGCATCAAGTGGAATGAATTCAAGAACAGTGAAGCGATAAGACAGATGACTGAACAACAACCAGTCTCATGGGTGATCAGGAAAAGGAGATGGACATATGTCAGTCACTTGATGAGAAGAAATGATCAGAGAATCCGAAAACAAGCTATCAAGTGGAACACAACAGGCCGAAGAAAAAGAGGCAGACCGCGTGAAACTCTGAAGAGGACAATATTAAGAGAGGCTAAATGGACAGGCATAAAATCCTTTGATGAGGTTGAAAGACTCGCCGAAGACAGGAAAAATTGGCGAACTACTTTGCGAGCCCTATGTGACGTTTAACGGCACGGGAAGGATATACGACATTATATATATATATATATATATATATATATATATATATATATATACATTTGCACAACTAAAAGAATGGATTGATGAACGAATCGGTAATCAGAGATAGACATATAGATAGACAGATAGATTCTCAAAAGAAGATTTTCTTGAAAAGACATTTAGAAATAATTTCACTGACGTGTTTTTTAACGTACTTTTCTTTTCACATTAAAGAAAATCAATTATTGAATATTTCTTATTTTATATAAATGTATGTACCTGTCAATTACAAAATGTCAATTTAAACGTTTAATATTGTATTATTGTTTCTATACCTGCACATTTTTTTAAAAAATCAGGTAACTACATTTTTCATGATAATGTTTGACAGAGAAATCATTATCTCCCAAACTAAAACTGTTTCTTTCCTAAATTCAGTTACTAACAACTGGTAGAGTTCTTCTTCAGGGCTGTATTTATTTCTTACTGGGATGAAGTAATTGCATCATTTCTCTAATTCTCCATTACAAAATATATAGATATAGAGCCACAGAGAAAGACATAAGGGAAACACAAATAGACAGACAGACACAGACAGACAGATGGATGGATGAATGGACGGATGGCGAAGTGATGGATACTTGATTAGTTGCATAAGTAAATTAAGGCATGGAAAAGAATTTTTGAAATGTACAATATTTTTATCAGCACTTCCTTGTCTTAAAAATGTATTTCCACTTTAAAACTAACTTTAGAACTAACGCTGTGTGCACAGTGGATCTCAAAATTATCTTTGACAATCGTAATTTGTAATTCTGTCCTTCACCGAAATAACTCTTATAAAATCATTGCACATTGACTCGTTAATATCTTTGATAATTGTGTTTTATTTTTAATCATTAATTCAGATTGTAAGTTTATTTTCTTGTTTTAAGCTGATATATCTGTCAAAGAAATTTTCTTACACATGATATCTTCAACATCTACTATTATTGTACACTTGCAGACCATACAAAATAACATAATTAATTCCATACAAGAAGCATTACAGTAGTATAGACAACTAGAACTAACATTTGTTTCTCTAATTTAAATTCGTTTTTTACTAACTTTTGGGCAATAAAAATTTACTTGAAATAATAGTACACATTATTATTTTCGAAGAATAACACAGATATTCAGATGATCTGAGAGACAGACAGACAGACAGTCAGACAGATAGATAGACAGACAACAAATAGACATATATAACGAATAAACGAATAGACAATTTTCACAGAATTAAGAATTAAGCGTACAGGCCTGTAAAATAGATAGATGAACAGATAGACAGACAGACATATAGATAGATAGATAGATAGATAGATAGATAGATAGATAGATAGATAGATAGATAGATAGATAGATAGATAGATAGATAGATAGATAGATAGATAGATAGATAGATAGATAGACTAAAATAAAATATACATAACATATTAAAAATAAAAATAAAATACAATGTTAATGTGTATCATTCAAACTATCAAGTCATTCAAAGCAATCTTTTAAAGCGTAAATACATAAATAAATGCATTCATACACACATGCAATGCGTACGTACATTATATACATGTATGCATGCATACATATAAAGATGCATGTATGCATAAACACATTCATACATACATTCATCCAAGCATACATACATAAATGCATGCATGCATGCTTACATACATACACACACACATGCACAATGAAATATAAACAAACATACGCAATTAGTAATTTACTCGTTTATAATAATAATTATTTTGAAAAAGTTAAATATAAATAAACATAAGCAATTAGTAATTTACTCGTTTATAATACTAATTATGTTGCAAAAGCTTTCTTTAAAAAAAAAGAAAGGTTATGATGTGTTGAATATACGCATACGTTGTTCTTCAAAATGATTTCTAAGAATTAATGTTTGACTTGAAACAAGTATTTACAATTTTCTGCACCGGAAATAGAATTTCACTAATCACATATAAAATTTTGTTAAAATCTATTGATTGAAATGTTTCCAAACTTTAATACAGGCTGTAAGTGATTTACCTCATAGAAGTAGTTATTTCTTTTACATGGAGGTAGAAACAAATAAATTTGACTGCCATATGTTTGGTCAATTTCACAGTAAATAAAAATGACTATGTAAAATAATGATAATTGTCTTTTTTTATAGTTAGAAATAACTTGTGAGATTATACACTTCTGAATCTATTTTTTTAAGTTTTTTTTTTAATCAGGTGTTTACGCAAAAATATAGTATATGATTGTACAATATCTATTTCTTTGCAGAACTAGAAGAATGGATTGATTAAGGAACAAGTAGTCAGAGATAAATGGACAGATTCTCAAAGGAAGTTTTTCTTGAAAAGATATGTATAAATAAGTTCACTGATGTGTTTTTAATTTACTTTTCTTTTTATACTAAACAAACTACAGTAGGTAAGTGTCTTCTGTTTCTCTTTTTTTTTCTTACAAAATATAAACGTGTATACCTGTCAGTTACGGAAGTTCATAAGAAATGTTCAGTACTGTAGTATTCATTCCATAACTCCATATTTTTAAAAATCAGTGTAACTATTTGTTTTGTTGTTGTTGATAATATTGTTGACAACATGCATTGTCACTTCAAATAAACTTGTTCTTTTCTATATTTAAGGAACTAACTAGAGTTCTAGTTCAGAGCTTTCTTCTTTTATTTTTATGGATGTCTGTGTCTGGAGGACGACATCGGGTTGAATGATGACAATCACTCCAGGAAGTTGATCAACCTGGAGGAAGGAGAAAACGAACGAACGAACGAACATACTTTATATCAAATGGTTAAGAATTGGACACGCAGCCCGTCTGACATTCTGTCCGTCATCATACAGCTTTCACTCAGTCACAGTCATTCAGCATTTGTTAATGGCTATAATAATCATGAACACATATTAAATGATTACATAAATAAACGTATCTAATGTCCAAAGAAAGTGAACAGAAAAGCCTTACTTTGAACATGAAAAAGACAGAGACTATGGTTATATCTAAGAAACAGAATCCACCATCATGCAGTATTAAATTAAACGGAACTGTTCTAAACCAGGTGCAGAAATTCAAATACCTTGGAGCAGTAATAACTTCAGATGGGAAATGCAGAACAGAAATTAGGAACAGAATAGGCCAAGCAAAGACTGCATTTCAGAGAATGAGAAACATATTAGCTAACACATCTTTATCAATGAATGTTAGAAAACGAGTCCTAAAATGCTATAATGAACCTATCAAGAAAAAAGTTACTGAACACCAAATCACAAAGGCTAAAATAACAAGTTTTAAGTAATTATGCACAAAAAGACAAAGAAGTGAAAGAATCATGCTGTCAAGATAATCGTCAATACTATGAGAACTTAGCAGAAACAGCAGAGAAAGCAGCATATGCAAATGACATGACAACCATATACAAAATCACAAAGCAGATGATAGGTAACTTCAGCACAAGATGTGAGAGTGCTATAAGGACACATAAGGGACAACTGGTCAGTGGAGAAAGAGAAAAAATTGAAAGATGGAGGGAACACTTTAACACCCTACTAAACAGAACACAAACAGCACAAACAATAGACACACCTGAACCAAAAACGAAACTAAACATCAATACCGGACCAGTAACAATAAATGAAGTAATGGAGGCGATAAAGAAGCTAAAATTAGACAGGGCACCAGGTGAAGATGAAGTGACTGCTGAGATGTTGAAAGCAGATGAAACAGAAACACCAAACAACTTTGCCGGATACTACAACAAATTTGGGATCTTGAAAAAGCTCTAGAGGAATTGAAAACTGGGCTTATAGTAAAACTACCAAAGAAGGGTGACCTCAGAAATTGCGGGAACTGGAGAGGCACTGCCCTACTGCCACTCACCAGTAATGTATTTTGCAGAATAATCATCAACAGAATTGTACCGACACTTGAGGAAAAACTTCGGAAAGAGCAGGCAGGATTTAGGAAAGGAAGATCATGCATAGACCACATATTTGTACTTAGACAAATATTAGAACAGGCAAATGAGT
>CM019698.1:47134113-47144514 GCA_009760885.1 Achatina immaculata
CATGGATATCAGATAACACATGGAAATACATACATGAAAGACGAGCAGCCAATTTAGACAAGTTAAATACTGAGAGATATCTTGGAAAAGATTTGGTGAAAACAACATACGAGGGGAAGTCACTAAGTAACTTGCAAATTGAAATATTTTATCAGGTAGTGTTTAAATATATCCTTAGATAGTACCATCATCCAACTTTATAATAGTTTTATGTAGGGGGAGCTGTGAGTTACATGCGCATGCGCAAAGCAATAACAAAATGACTACCCAACTGTTAGTGTGTACCAAAGAAGAACAGAGAAGTGTAGTGCGATTTTTGGTGGCTAAAGGGCATTCAGTTGAAGACAATCATAAGGAAATGATTACAGTTTATGCTGAAAAGTGTAAGTCACGTAAAGCGGTCTCAAACTGAGTAAAATAAGTTTCTCAAGGACGCACCAAAATTGTTGACAAAGTCCGACTTGGCTGTCCTGTTCAGATTGCAACAGAAGCGACTGTGCAACGTGTGAATGAGATTATCAGAGCTGATAGACGAGTAATGATAGACAGTGTAGCAAGTGCAATAGGAAGTTCACATGGCTTAGCCTACAGAATAATGCATGAGCAATTGAATTTTCTGAAAGTTTGATCACATTGGGTACCCAGAGATCTGAATGATGAATACAAAATGAACAGAATTGGTTTGTCATTGCAACATTTCTCTCATTACGCATATGAAGGTGAAGACATGCTCCAAAGGACTATTACTGGAGATGAATCTTGGTTGCACCACTATCAACCCAAATCGCCTCAATACAATGGAAACTCCCGTAATCGCCACGCGCAAAAAAAAAAAATCAATATTACGCCTTCTGCGGGGGGATTATGCTGACGGTGTTCTGGGATTCTCAAGGAGTGTTGTTAACCAAGTTCCAGAAGTATGGTGAAAGTGTGAATGCTGTATCGTACTGTGAAGTTCTGTCGATGCTATGGGATGCAATTCGAAGAAAACACCCTGGTCTCCTGACTAGAGATGTGCTTCTCCTTCATGACAATGCCAGACCACATACGGCTCGGTTACCCAAGAGAAAGTTAGCCAGTTGGGTTCGGAATTTCTTGAACATCCACCCTATAGTCCTGACTTAGCTCAAAGTGATTTTCACCTGTTTGGTCCACTGAAAAACCACCTTGCAGGAGAAGATTCTCGAGTGACGAAGAGGTGGAAACAGAAGTAAAATAAAAATGGTCCAGAAATCGGATTCCCAATTTTTATGCCATGAGTATTGCATCACCGATTACACGATGGGACAAATGTATCAATGTTAGTGGCGATTACCTTGAGAAATATGGGAATATTGTAGGTTCAACAAGTTTTGAAATTACTGTCGCATTTAGCTTTTTTTTTAAACAGGCATTTGCGAGTTATTTAGTGACTTCCCCTCGTACATACAACTAGACAATAAAGTAAAATTGTGAGCTAGAAGGGATAAAAGAGAATACATAAACAATATGGCGAAAGAAGGAGAGAAAGCAGTAAAAACAGGAGACAGCAAAATTCTATCTAGCATACAAAAGAGGCTAACAGGTACTATTATATCCAAAGAAAGAGCAATCCTTAACAAAACTGGCACCCTATCAACATCAAGTAAAATCCAAAAGCAAAGATGGGCTGAACACTTCCAAGAAATACTTAATCGACCACACGAAAAAAATAATTGACAAACCTTGAAAAAAACTTACCAGTCCGACAACTAAATGCCCACCTAGATGAAATTACATTGAGTGAAACTGAAAGAGCAATGAATCTAATGGCTAACAACAAAGCTGCAGGTGAAGGTGAAATAACAGCCGAAATGTTAAAAGCTATTAACAGTGATAACATGAACAAACTACAGAGAATGTATAATAAAGTTTGGAAATAAGAACATATTCTTTGGAAATTGAAAAAAGGAATCATTGTTCAATCAATCAAGTGCCATGCCGCGTGGCGTAGGCGATCATTTCTCTCACAATTCCCTGTCTTTAGACTTGATTATGAGATCTGCCGGTGATTTTCTTCCTAGCCACACTGAAATCCCAGCCAGTAACTTCTCTCTCTGTCTTCCTCTGTCTCTTTTTTCCCTCAGATTTTCAAGTTGCAACAATGTGTTCCAACTTTCCTATTCTCAGAAAATGTCCTACAAATCTCACTTGTCTGCCTCTGATCTTTGGTGTAATTTGCATTTTTAACTCCAGGCTCTCTTAAGACTTCTTCGTTGACTTCTTCTTGGCTGTTCATGGTACCTTCAACGTCCTTCTTATGAACCACATGGCCATGACCTCAATCTCTCTCTCTACTCTCTTATTCATAGACCATGCTTCACATCCATAAAACAAAATTGGCTCGATGTAACATTTACGTTCTCGGAATCTTGTTTCCAGTGATATGGGAAAGCTGACTTGACCGGAGCAAGTCTGCTTTTTATATCATTGTGACATTTCCCATCAGCTATTATAATCTTTCGTAAGTACTTGAATCTATCAACCTGTTTCAGATTTGTGCCATCGATGGTAATACTACATTTTGGTGGTGTTCTTTTCTTGAGATGACCATCATTTCAGTCTTCTTTTTGTTCAGGCTGAGACCTTTACTTTTACTTTCACGAACCACGACGTCCAGAAGATCCTGTAGCTACCCTTCACTCTTAGCAATCAGAACTGTGTCGTCTGCATATCTTAAGTTGTTAAGGTTTTACCCGCCAGCTGATATTCCTGGCAAGTTCTCTATATTTCTTATTATGTTTTCACTGTACCAGGAGAAGAGGTCAGGAGATAGAACACATCCTTGTCTCACTCCCAATTGTATGCTTTGGAATGCTCCTATTTGGTCCTCGACCTTCATTGCTGCTGATGAATGATTGTTAAAATATCTTTTAAAAAGACAACCCCAGCGACTGCAATACCTGGTGGGGTGTAACCTTAGTATCAGTTGTGTCAGAAATATTTTACAAGGTCATTCTGAATAGAAGAAAATATGTAGTGGATACTACAATGAGAGAAGAACAGGCTTGGTTTATAAAAAGGAAAAACTGTCACGATCAGAGCTTTACGACAAGAATAATACTTTAAGAACATATTGAAAAGCAAAAACCATTAATACTGAACTTCATACAATTTAAAAATGCATTTGATACCATACACAGAGATTCATTGTGGATAATTTTAAGCCTGTATGGAATATCATCTATAACTGTCAACATCATTAAAGGTCTCTTCAACGGATATGTTTGTGCAGTCAAGACAGAAGAAGGGGTCAGTGAATACATCCTGACTGAAACGGGGACAAAAGAAGGATATATATTATCTCCCTTTCTTTCTGGAAATGTCATTGACTTCATAATGAAAAAGAATTCATCATATATAAAACGGGCGTTGATTGGGTACTCTTAGCCAAGACAATGTGAAATCAATGCAAGAAAAAACAGATACCAGGTTTTCACTGGCTTGTAAAATAGGGCTTGAAATTAACAAGGAACAAAAAAATAATGAAAACTTTCATTAATCAAGAAGGAAAAATATAGGTAGAAGGAACAGCTATTGAATGGTTCTAAGGACTGTTACTGCCGGAGGTGGGGTGGAGAATTCGACCGCTACTCTAACGGCGTGCGTCTCAAACAGCCTCTGACAGTCAAATCCAGCTCCTGGCCTTCCTGTGGCAGAACTGTTTAAACTGACAGGAAAAGGGGCGAAGGGGAATATCTGGCGCCTGAAAACCAGACACTTAGGGTAGATGAATGGCAAGTTTAGTAGCTCATCTACCGCTGCTGGTGAGATTCTTCAGCTGCCGTGCGTGGAGCGATGCTCCTCCCGGCCATTGAAGAAAGGTGGAAATGGGGTTGCCGCGTAGCACCACTGCGGAAAAGGTGGTAGAAAGGATAATGCGAAGCAAACAGTCAAATCACGGCACCTCTGGTCTGGAGGTCGGCCACGTCCTGAGTGCAGTCATATCGGGTGAAATGCATGAACCGGCTTGTCCAAGAGGTTAAGACACTGCTGGCGAGACTCTTCGAATGCCGCGCGTGACGTGAAGCTCTGCACGGTCAAGGAAGAAAATGTGGAAAAGAAATAAAGGTTGTTGTGCGGTGCCGATGTGAAAAGGTGGTGGAAAGGGTAAAGTGAAGTTTAATCGGTGTGTCCAGTAGTATCGCTGCGAGAGCTATACATACCACGGCGCCTCTGCTCTAGAGGCCGGCCGCATCCGAAATACACCTACACTGGTGAAATATGCCTAAACCGGCACACACCAGGATTGGAACTTGATGACTAGGCTCTGCTCTAGAGGTCGGTAACGTCTCAAAAAACCCAAACTGGGATAATATGCCTAAACCGGCTCAACCCATGGGTCATTAGTGGCGAGTATTCGTCCTCCTGTACAAAAGCTCCATCCTGGTCACAACTAAGAAGGGTAGCGACCACGGCCACAAAATGTTGAAGTCGGAGACACTGGACCAGGGCAGTCTAGATAGGCAACCACCTCTCACCCGGCGGTGATACACGGGTATCTCAAAACATGTCGAGGTTTTCCGGTATGAAGGTCCAACTCTGGCCTGGGTGGACTACCACCTCTAACCCAGCAGGGATGCACTGATATCCTAAACACGTCGAGGTCTTCCGGTGAGAAAGTCCTAGACTAAACTGGTGCAACGAAAACCACGGTGTCACGCAATCCGCTTCAGAGACCCACCAAGAATACGGGCTAAAGTAGTGCGATACTCTGAACCTCTTGAGGTCCTCTCGGGGATCTCGTGTGGTCCTTTCGGGGATCACACAGGAGACTACGGGACCTAACGAGGACCACAGGCGTAAATTCAATAGGATCACAGTGCGGTCTTGGTGGTAGAAGCAAGCGAAGAAGAAGAAGAAGAAGGAGAAGAAGGTGTTGAATAAGTACACCGCCGTGTATGTTTTGTCAGCTACACATACCAGAAAGGTGACACCAGAAAGCAAGCTAGAATTAGAATTACAAAAGCAGCATTGTCCTTCAAAAATCTTGACAAAATATGGAATTCAAAGGTTTAAGCATAAAAACCAAATTAAGACTATCCAATTCAAATGTGATATCAACCCTCATTTATGCATGCCAAAGCTGGAAATCAACTAAAGAAATAAACAACAAATTAGACGCTTTGAAAACAATTCCCTAAGAAAAAAACTTGATATAAAGTGGAACAAAATCAAGAAGAACGCAGAAATAACGCAGATGAGCGAACAACAGCCTGTCTTATGTGTGATCAGAAAAATTAGATGGGCATATGTCAGTCACGTGGTGAGAAGAAACAGATAATCAGAACCAGGAATCAGGTGGAAAACAACAGAGTGAAGAAAACCGAGTTCGACCACGTGATACTCTAAAGAGGACACTGTTAAGAGAGCACAGTTTAGTGGGTGTAACATCTTTTGATGAGGTTGAAAAGCTCACCGAAAAAAAGGAAATTGTGGCGAACTACCATGCAAGCCCTACATGATATTTAACGGCACGGGAAGAATGTAAGGTGTAAGAAGTAACTGTTACAGTATTACACAAGGCTTTAGCATTTATTTCTCACATTTATATTATTTCTTTTTCTAAAATTTCAGCGTAACTGAAATGCGTACTTGAAATAGTAGTGCACTTCTCAAACTTTCGAGGAATAACACAGATAATTAGACAGACAGACATATAATTTGACAGTCAGAAAGATAATTAGACAGTCAGACATATAATGAGACAGACTGAGAGACAATAGAGGGACAGAGAGAGGCAGATAAATAGAAAGATAGACAGACAGCAGTACATCTGACCATACACATAGACAAGTACATACAAAGCGATGGTTATGGAAATTTATATAGTGTAAAAATAGTCCACTGTTAAAAACAGAGATTTCACTGGATATAGATATTTTTTTTTCTCAAAATGATTTCTCAGAATTAATATGTGATTTTAAACAAATCTTTGCAATTTTCTACACTCACATTATTGTTATACGAATACAAGGTATAATTTCTTTAAATATTTGTAAAATGTTATATATATATTTTTTTTTCTAACATTATTACAGGCCGTAAGTAAATTACCTCAAAGAAAATGTGAAGTAATCATGTCTATTACATGGAGGTAGAAACAAAACAGTTTAAAAATCAACTTGTCTGCCATATGTTTGCATAATTTCACTGAAAATAAAACTAATTCACCATATAAAATAATGCTGTCTTATTATTTCATAACCAAAAATAAATTTGGTGTGATACATTTCCGAATCCAAACTTTGATAGTTTTGTTATCAAGTGTTTACACAAAAAATATAGTAAGTGGTTTTATCATATGTAAATCTTTGCACAGTTAGAAATATGGATTTATGAACGGATGGGTAGTCAGAGATAGACATAAAGATAGACAGATCGATAGATAGATAGATAGATAGATAGATAGATAGATAGATAGATAGATAGATAGATGAGATAGATAGATAGATAGATAGATAGATAGATAGATAGATAGATAGATAGATAGATAGATAGATAGATAGATAGATAGATAGATAGATAGATACATACATACATACATACATACATACACAGATAGATAGATAGATAGATAGATAGATAGATAGATAGAGATAGATAGATAGATAGATAGATAGATAGATAGATAGATAGATAGATAGATAGATAGATAGATAGATTCTCAAAAGAATATTCTTTTTTAAAAAGACAATTTGAAATAATTTTAAATATGTATTTTCTGACATACTGTTCTTTTCATATTAAGCAAAATATAGTGTGTACTTTTTAATGTTACAAAATATAGGTCTGTATACCTGTCAAGTACAAAAGTACACACATAAATTCTCATATATAATTTTAATTATATGGATACACACATTCCCCTATACATACAAATATTTGAAGCAAATAACTTTACAGTGTTTTCAAATGATTATTACATTTCAAAAATAAATATTAGTATATAACATTTACACAAGGGGTGCGACAAGGATGTGTACTGTCTCCAGACCTTTTTTCTCTGTACAGCGAGAATATTCTAAGAACAATCATCACAGAACCAGGCATAAAAATTGGAGGATACAATATTAACAAACTTCGGTATACTGACGACACAGTACTGATAGCTTAGAACCAACAAGACCTGCAAAATCTCTTGGATAAAGTCGCCAAAGAAAGTGAACAGAAAGGCCTTACTTTGAACATCAAAAAGACAGAGACTATGGTTATATTTAAGAAACAGAATCCACCAACATGCAGTATTTAATTAAACGGAACTATTCTAAAGCAGGTGCAGAAATTCAAATACCTTGGAGCAGTAATAACTTCAGATTGGAAATGCAGAACAGAAATTAGGAACAGAACAGGCCAAGCAAAGACTGCATTTCAGAGAATGAGAAACATATTAGCTAACACATCTTTATCAATGAATGTTAGAAAACGAGTTCTAAAATGCTATATTGAACCTATCTTGTTATATGGAGAATCATGGACAATAGACAAGTCTGCACAAAAATCATTGGAAGAAGCAGAAATGTGGTTTATTAGAAGAATGTTGTGAATCCCCTGGACAGCAAAAATAACTAATGAAGAATGTATGAGAAGAGCTGGAGAGACAAAAAAAACTTGTTAAAAAGATAAGAGAGAGACAATGTACTTTCATAGGACATGCAATGAGAAGAGGGGGCATTGAAAATATTATAACAACAGGAAAAATAGAAGGAAGAAGATCAAGAGGAAGACCAAGAGAAATGATACTGGACAGTCTGACGGGATGGTGTGAGAGTGGATCGCCAACTGAGCCGATGGCCTGCATGAAGGATCGGGTACTCTGGAGAAGCATAATAGCCAACGCCAGTCGGCACGGCACCTGATGATGATGATGATGAACATTTACACCAACAAACGTTTACACGCAATGATTTCTAACACTTATTACTTGTTATATAAACAAAACTTACTTTCATTTCAAACGAAAAGATTATTATAAAAACTTTAGAAATATTTTCATTAACAGTTATAACACAATTGTCTTGTGTGACTGCATTTCAAAACATGAATGAAGTGGGTAAGTATTTAAAAAAAGGTTAGGGAAAATTTCCCGTTTCTATGCCTTTAAGGCATATTTAGGAACACAGTGTTAGACCCGTAATTTCCATGACTTTCAGCATAAGAAAGTCTGATGTGGGCAGTATCACGCCTGGCCGCTTTACCTTCCAAGATGTCTCTGGTACTCATTTTTAGAAACTGCGTGAAGCCTGGATTTTACTTCACAAATATTTTCTTTTTTTTTGTTATTCATGAAATGTAGTATATTTGAGGCATTCAGATATATCACTTTGTAATGAAAACAGTTTTCACAATAAAAAATAAATGTATCACTTTTTAATTAAGAGAGTTTCTACAATATATATATATATATATATATATATATATATATATTATCTTATATCCTTCCCGTGCCGTTAAACTTCACATAGGGCTCGAAAGTAGTTCGCCAATTTTTCCTGTCTTCGGCGAGTCTTTCAACCTCATCAAAGGATTTTATGCCTGTTAACTTGGCCTCTCTTAATAATGTCCTCTTCAGAGTTTCACGCGGTCTGCCTCTTTTTCTTCGGCCTGTTGTGTTCCACTTGATAGCTTGTTTTGGGATTCTCTGATCATTTCTTCTCATCAAGTGGCCAACATATGTCCATCTCCTTTTCCTGATCACCCATGAGACTGGTTGTTGTTCAGTCATCTGTCTTATCTCTGCACTGTTCTTGAATTCATTCTACTTGATACCGAGTATTTTCCTTAGGCATTTGTTTTCAAAAGAGTCTAAGTTCTTTTCTATTTCTTTAGTTGTTTTCCAGCTTTCGCATGCATAAATGAGGGTGGATATTACATTTGAATTGAATAGTCTTAACTTGGTTTTTGTGCTTATAACTTTTGAATTCCATATGTTCTCAAGATTTTTGAAGATTGATGCTGCTTTTGCAATTCGGATCCTAACTTCCTTTCTAGTGTCACCATCCTGGTCTATGTAGCTGCCAAGGTATGCAAATTGATTGACTTCTTCAATATCTGTCCCTTCTATGTGTATTTTTCCATTTTGATTGATGGGAATTTTCATTATTTTTGTTTTGTCCTTGTTAATTTCAAGTCCTATTTTGCTAGCCAGTGAAGACAGGCTATCTGTTTTTTCTTGCATGGAATTCACATTATTACTGATAAGAGTTATGTCATCAGCAAAATCAAGATCTTCTAGTTGGGTCCCATGTACCCAGTCAATACCTGTGTTACCTGTGCAGCATTTTTTCATTATGAAGTCTATTGTAATCCCAAAAAGTAAAGGAGACAGTATACATCCTTGTTTCACACCTGTTTCAATCTGGAACCATTCACTCATCCCTTCTTCTGTCTTGACTGCACAAACATATCCATTGTCTAAGTCCTTAATGATGTTGACAATTTTAGATGGTATTCCATATATACTTAAAATTCTCCATAATGAATCTCTGTGTATGCTATCAAATGCCTTTTTAAAATCTATGAAGTTCAGTATTAATGGTTTCTGCTTTTCAATATGTTCTTCAAGTATTATTCTGAGAGTAAAGATCTGGTTGAGACAGCTTCTCCCTTTTTGAAATCCTGCTTGTTCTTCTCTCATTGCTGTGTCCACTATATCTTTGAGTCTATTCAAAATGACCTGGCAAAATACTTTTGACACAACTGATATTAAGGTTACTCCTCTCCAGTTGTTACAGTCACTAAGGTTGCCCTTTTTTTGGTATTTTAACAATGATTCCTTTCTTCCAATTAGATGGGAACTTTTCTTCTTTCCAAATCTTGTTAAACATTCTCTGTAGTTGTCTCATGTTGTCACTATTGATAGATTTTAGCATCTCGGCTGTTATTTCATCTTCACCTGCAGCTTTGTTGTTAGCCACTAACTTCACTGCTGTTTCAATTTCATGCAATTTAATTTCATCTAGGGTGACATTTAGTTGTGGGGCTGGTAAGTCAGTTTCAAGGTTTAACAATTCTTTTGGGTGTGGTCGATTGAGTATTTCTTGGAAGTGTTCAGCTCATCTTTGCTTTTGGTCTTTATTTGATGTTAATAGTGTTCCAGTTTTGCTAAGGATTGGTCTTTCTTTAGATGTAATAGTACCTGTTAGCCTCTTTTGTGTGTTATATAAAGTTTTGCTGTCTCCTGTTTTTGCTGCTTTTTCTGCCTCTTTCGCTATATTGTCTATGTATTCTCTTTTATCCCTGCTAGCTGAACTTTTTACTTTATATATATATATATATATATATATATATATATATATATCCACACATATACATGGTGACCGGCATAAAGCATAGCTGGATTTTAAAAACGGAAAATAAATTAAGAGACACATAGTTTTGGTA
>CM019698.1:47144614-47152114 GCA_009760885.1 Achatina immaculata
GCACGCCGGCCCGTCTGACATTCTGCCCTTTGTCATACATCTTTCACTCTATTCCAGACATTCTACATACATGCTGTTTATCTTCTTCTTCTTCTTCGTTCGCATTGTCTGTCTATATCTGCAGTCCTGTCTCTTGGATAAATTTCACTCTTTTTTGTATTTCATGTATGGAACTGTAGAGCTTATCTTCTTTAGTGGTTTCACTGGGCCAGTAATTATTTCTCAGTGTTTCATAGTTGGTGCAGTTCTGGAGGATATGTTCCACAGTTTGGGGCACCTGGGCACATGTACATAGATTAGTAGTACCAACCTTAAACTTTGTATACATATGACTTCGGAGTCGGCTGTGTCATGTTCGGAGACGGAAGATGGTGACTTGTTCCTTTCTGTTTAGCATGTGATAGTCATCATGTGGTGGTGTTTGTGGCTTCCTGTAGGTTTTTATCATGCTCTTCTTCTGATTATAGGTGATTAGTATGTCTGGTTGCTCCATTTCAGTGCCCACTTTGGCCAGATGGTCAGCTTTCTCATTGCCTGGTATCCCACAGTGGGAGGGAATCCACTGCAAGGTGACTCTGTGTTGTAAGCCAATTTTTGTTAAGGCATCCTTAAGGTCTGGTAGTTTGTTGCATTGAAGAGCCTCTAGTAAATATCTTGCATCTGTGAGAATTACCACGGGACATGTATCAATTCTGGAGTCTGATAGTTTTTCAACTGCACCAATAATTGCCCTAACTTCTGCATCAAAGTTGTTGCAGTATTTTCCAGTGGGTATGGAAATCTTGTCAGTGGTGTTGTTTGGATATTCAATATGTTCTCCTTTTTAGGACAGTCAGTCAGTCAGTCATACAGTCAGTCAGTCAGTCAGACAGTCAGTCAGTCAGACAGTCAGTCAGACAGTTAGCAACTAACACCAGATGTTGTGACAACCAACATTAGACTCGCCTTTTTTTTAATAGCAGTAGATTTACTATCTCTGTGGATTTAAGATGTATTGCACCAATATCATTCTTGCGTAACCAAGTCAATGTATTCTGAAACATATGTTGTAATGTAAATTCCTGTACATTTATTGACAAGATAAATCTGCACTCATGTACTTGCTTCACGGCATACAGCAGGATTATGTTTCAATCAACTATAGTAAGTCGAACATGATAGGATAAAAAAAGTCGAATATGATAGGATAAACAACTATGTAAATAAATAAGTGAATAAGTAAACAAAGAAATCGTCATTGTATTTCAATAGATACCAATAACTGAAAGTACATCAGGGTTATCCTTTTATTAAAAGTAAAGGCCGTTATAGTATATATATATATATATATATATATATATATATATATATATATATATATCAACGTTTATAGCACTACCTAAGAAACAAGGAGCAAACGAATGTGATGACCACCGGACTGTCAGCCCTCTCATGTCACATAACGAAGCTACTTTTGAGAATAGTTATGAGAAGAAGAAGGAAAAAGATAAAAATGTAAATAGCAGATGAATAGCTTGGATTTGTTGAAGGAAAGGGAACACACAATGCCATTTATGCTTTAAAACACTAACAGAAAGAGCTTTAGAAGTACAGAAAGATCTCAACTTATGCTTCATTGATTACACAAAGGCATTCGATAAGGTGAAACATAATGAAATTATTAAAATGCTTGAAGACATCAATACAGACGGCAAAGACCTGAAGATTGTAAAATATCTATACTGGCAGCAAGAAGCAGCAGTTCGAGTTGAAAATGGAACTGGAAATATCAACCTATAAAACAAGGGGTGCAACAAGGATGTGTACTATCTTCAGACCTTTTTTCTCTTTACAGCGATAATATTCTAAGAACAATCGACACAGAATAAGCCATAAAAATTGGAGGATACAGTATTAACATCCTTCGGTATGCTGACGACATAGCACTGATAGCTGAGACCTGCAAAAGCTCTTGGGTAAAGTCGCTAAATGAAGTGAACATGAAGAGCTTACTTTAAACATAAAAAAGACAGAGACTATGCTTATATCTAAGAAACAGAATCCACCAGCATGCAGTATAAAATTAAACAAAACTATTCTAAAGCAGGTGCAGAAACTCAAATACATTGGAACAGTAATAACTTTTGATGGGAAATGCAGAACAGAAATTACGAACAGGATAGGCCAAACAAAGACTGCTTTTCAGAGAATGGGAAATCTATTATGCAATACATCCTTTTCAGTGAATGCAGATATTTGGTTTATTAGAAAAATGTTGCCAATCCCCTGGACAGCAAAAATAACTAATGAAGAATGTATGAGAAGAGCTGGAGAGACAAAAAAAAAACCGTGTCCAAAAAATAAGAGAGAGTCAATGTACTTTTATAGAACATACTATGAGAAGAGGGGGCATTGAAAGTATTATAACAACAGGAAAAATAGAGGGAAGAAGATCAAGAGGAAGACCAAAAGAAATGATACTGGACAGTCTGACGGGATGGTGTGAGAGGAGATCACCAACTGAGCTGATGGCCTGCATGAAGAATCGTGTACTCTGGAGATAATAGCCAACGCCAGTCGACACGGCACCTGATGATGATGATGATGATGTAAATATATATGCAAACCCTTAGATGGAACATTGATACACACGTACATACATGCATAAACACACACATATATATATATACATACAAATATACACATATATAATTTACACATACATACCTCTATCAGTACACACATACATACATACATACATTTATGAATACATACATTCAGATCTGTCTAACAGAGGAGCTAAAGCTGCCAGTTTAAAACTCCAGTGTCACAGGGTTCAGTCCCAGCAGAGATTTTTTTTTCTGGTACACACCAAAAAGGCCCCGGGGTCCCCCCAGCCTCTAAAAAACTGGGGACTAGAGAAACCTGGGAAGGTAAAGCTGCCAGGTGTGATACTGTCCACATCAAACTTTCTTGTGTCAGGTGTGATACTGTCCACATCAAACTTTCTTGTGTCAGGTGTGATACTGTCCACATCAAACTTTCTTGTGTCAGGTGTGATACTGTCCACATCAAACTTTCTTGTGTCAGGTGTGATACTGTCCACATCAAACTTTCTTGTGTCAGGTGTGATACTGTCCACATCAAACTTTCATGTGCAGGAAGTCATAGAAAATATGGGCCTAACACCGTATCCCCAATATGCCTTAGTGGGATGAAAACGGAAATCTTTCCTTGCGTACAGACATACATACACACATATACATACACATACATACACGCATGCATCAATACACACATACATTCATGCATACTTTATTTCACTTTAAGCATTTAGTACTTAGAAGAATTTATTATTCTGTTTTATCTTTACTGCTGTGAAAAAAAAACATGCTCATTATACTATCAATCCAATATAGGAAAAAAAAAGTATTTTGCTGCATTATTATAATATTTAAAAATGTGTTTATATTCCCACAGTCACTTATTATTAATGGACATTTGTAACAATTTTACTAAGTCTCTTCTTTCATTCTTTATTCTCCCTATATTTCAAAACATTAATACAGAAGGTAAGTATTTCAGTTCACAGTATATAATGATGAAGCTATTTGGTGTTAAAACACGTTTATGTATAATAGTTGTATTACTTCAATGTCTGTGTACGAAATCAATTTTAGTTATAAAGTATCACAATATACAACACTATTAATAAGAACGCCTCGTTAGCATTGACTTATAAATGGATGGATGGATGGATGGATGGATGGATGGATGGATGCATGGATGGATGGATGGATGGATGGAAAAAAAGAAACGCAGCAGTGCTGTAGTCGTAATGGACACCAAATTTCAAATTTGAATCAATATTTTATTTTACGGAATTAATGTTTCAATCTTGGCATGAAGAAACTTTAATGAAATGATGTTCATTAAATTTGGTTTGGACTTTTATTCTTTGCGACTGAGGCCTCCGTTTCAGTAAGTTGTATGGCCTCCTCTGGCTTGTATCAGTGAACATCTCCTTGACATGGATCCGATTAGCAGTTGGATCTGTTGTTGTGGGAAGGCTGCCCAGCCAGTTCCTGACAGTCTGATCTGAAAGTCGACGAGCTGCTGTCATTGACTGGACTGCTGAGGACGCAGATGCAAATCGATTCCTGCGGTGTCGCGGCCGTATGAAGCGATCTTCAGCAGGAGTTGTGACCATGTGTCTTCCACTGTGCGGCCGGTCTGCAACTGAGCCAGTTTCTTAAAATCGTCTCCAAAGGCGACTAATGGTGCTTCTAACCACATTAAATTGTCTGGCCACAACACTTTGCGACTGTCCAGTCTGTAAAGGTCCAATGATGATGGTTCGTTGATCAGTAATGCTATGAGCCATATTTGCGCATTGAATTTTCCAGTGAATTGATTCGAGGACTATCACTCTTTTATAGGTATTCAATAACATGGTCAGTGAGGTTTATGTTCAGTAATTTTCATGGGATACTCGTGAACCTGTCATGAGTTACTGTCAAAAATTCTGTTTTGACTAGTGTCACTCTTCTGTGCTCATTTATCATCTGCTGATTATAATTCAGGTCCGCACTTAAAGTTGATGTCCAAGTGAAAGTTTCGGGCAATTTGCCCGTCTGATCAGGAAACTTAGTTTAAAGCGCAATATCGTATTTGTTCCTGATATATATATATATATATATATATATATATATATATATATATATATATATATAAAATCATCATCATCATCATGTGCCGTGCCGACTGGCGTTGGCTATTATACTTCTCCAGAGTATCCGATCCTTCATGCCGGCCATCAGCTCAGTTGGTTATCTCCTCTCACACCATCCCATCAGATTGTCCAGTATCATTTCTCTTGGTCTTCCACTTGATCTTCTTCCTTTAATCCTTTTGAAAAAAAGATCAATCAATCAGTCAATCAATCCTTCTATTTTTCCTGTTGTTATAATATTTTCAATGCCCCTTCTTCTCATTGCATGTCCTATGAAAGTACATTCTCTCTTTCTTATCTTTTTGACAAGGATTTTTGTCTCTCCAGCTCTTCTGATACATTCTTCATTAGTTATTTTTGCTGTCCAGGGAATTCGCAACATTCTTCTAATAAACCACATTTCTGCTGCTTCCAATGATTTTTGTGCAGACTTGCCTATTGTCCATGATTCACTTCCATATAACAAGATAGGTTCAATATAGCATTTTAGGACTCGTTTTCTAACCTTCATTGATAAGCATGTGTTGGCTAATATGTTTCTCATTCTCTGAAATGCAGTCTTTGCTTGGCCTATTCTGTTCCTAATTTCTGTTCTGCATTTCCCATCTGAAGTTATTACTGCTCCAAGGTATTTGAATTTCTACACCTGCTTTAGAATAGTTCCTTTTAATTTAATAGTGCATGCTGATGGATTCTGTTTCTTAGATATAACCATAGTCTCTCTCTTTTTGATGTTCAAAGTAAGTCCTTTCTGTTCACTTTCTTTGGCGACTTTATCAAATAGATTTTGCAGGTCTTGTTGGTTCTCAGCTATCAGTACTGTGTCGTCAGCATACCGAAGGTTGTTAATATTGTATCCTCCAATTTTATGCCTGGTTCTGTGATGATTGTTCTTAGAATATTCTCGCTATACAGAGAAAAAAGGTCTGGAGATAGTACACATCCTTGCCGCACCCCTTATTTTATAGGTTGATATTTTCCAATTCTATTTTCAACTCGAACTGCTTCTTCTTACTGCCAGTATAGATGTTTTACAATCCTCAAGTCTTTGCCGTCTATATTAATGTCTTCAAGCATTTTAATAATTTCATTATGTTTCACCTTGTCAAATGCCTTGGTGTAATCAATGAAGCATAAGTAGAGATCTTTCTGTACTTCTAAAGCTCTTTCTGTTAGTGTTCGTAAAGCATAAATGACATTGTGTGTTCCCTTTCCTTCAACAAATCCAAACTGGTAATCTGCTATTTCCATTTTTATCTTTTTCCTTGTTCTTCTCATAAGTATTCTCAGAAGTAGCTTCGTTATGTGACATGAGAGGCTGATAGTCCGGTGGTCGTCACATTCCTTTGCACCTGGTTTCTTTGGTAGTGCTATAAACGTGGATTTAATCAGGTCACTGGGAATATAACCACTGTTGTAAATGTCATTCAGTAACTTGGTTATTATTTTTATTCCTGTCTCCTTTAGTGCCTCTATTACTTCTATTGTTATATTATCAGGCCCAGTCGCTTTTCCTTTCTTCATGTGTTTGATGGCATCTATGATTTCATCTTCAAGTATTGGTGGTCCATCACAGTTTTCAGTATCTGTTAATTCTGGTCTTTCTTCTCCATATAGCTCACCGATATACTCTGTCCACCTGTCCACAATGTCTTCTTTTCCCATTAACATTTTACCTTCTTTCGATTGCAGGCATCCTGTGGTATATTTTGTTTTCCTGCCTGTGAGTTCATTAATTCGTTTATGCATGTTTTTGCTGTCTTTAATATGAGAGTTCTCTATCTGTCTGCGCTGTTCATTTAACCACACTTCTTTTGCTTCTCTGCATTTGCGTCTTATTTCTTTATTTATCTTGTTATATTTTTTCTCGTTATTTTTATTCCTCCTCCTCTTGTCCATCAGTCCTAAGATGTCGTCTGTCATCCATTTATTTTTAGGAGCTTCTTTTTTTGGTGGTAGTATCTCCTTAACAGTTTGGTGGATAGAATCTCTTCACATTTCCCATTGTTCATCTATACTATTTATCTTTGCTATTGCATTGTATCTATTTGTTATAATAACTTTGTATTGTTCTCGCAGTTCTTGGTCATTTTTAAGAAGTTCTGTATTCAGTTTGATGTTTCTCACTTTTCTGCCAGCTTTCTTTAGTTTTATTCTAACTTTTCCACAGAGTGGATCATGGTCACTATTGCAGTCAGCTCCTGGCATGGTTTTTGTTGTCAGTAATGCATTGCGGAATCTTTGTTGATTAATATGTAGTCTATCTGGTTAAAAGTCTTTTTGTCTGGACTGCACCACGTTGCCAGTCTTCGAGGATGTTGTTTAAACCAGGTGTTTCCTACAACCATGCTGTGTATTCTTGCCCATTCAGTTAATTTAGAACCTCTGTCATTCCTCTCCCCCAGTCCATAGTCACCATCGATGTCTGAAGTTCTTCCTTTACCAACTTTGGCATTAAAATCTCCCATGACTATGGTAACTTCATGTGACTTTGTGTGTTTTAGTGCTGTCTCTATGCCATTATAAAATAGCTGTACATCTTCTTCAGAGCTTTCAGATGTTGGAGCGTACACTTGTATAATATTTATGTTTATTGGTTGTCCTTTCAGTTGTGCTAGCAGGACTCGGTCCGAGATGTTCAAATATCCTACAATTGTCCTTGCCGTTTGTTCATCAAATATAATTCCTACTCCTTGTTCATGTTTCTCACTTCCTGAATATATTATTGTATATTTATCTGAGTTTATCTTCCCTGCAACTGTCCATCTAACTTCACTCATTCCTAATAT
>CM019698.1:47157114-47161676 GCA_009760885.1 Achatina immaculata
AATACATACATACATACATACATACATACATAAATACATACATACGCAGAGACCTACACTCATACCTAAATACATAAGTAAATCATACATACATAATACACACATAGAAAAATGTATGATTTCCTAAAATGAAAGACTGTTATAAGAACTTTAGAAGTAACTTGATTTATCTTGTTAACTATTTCCTTTGTTACTATAAATTCAGTTCGTAAGTATTTTATTTAATAAATATTGTGTTTTTGTATTGTAAGTTGAAAAGAGTTATGCTTTAATAATGAAAATAGATGACTGCATGGTTCATTTTTTTACCAAAAAAAAAAAAATGGATAGAAACAGGAAAGTGGGCAGAAACCAGATGAGTACATAGAAATGAAGAACATCAACATTCCAATACTTCGGCAAAAGCCTCCTTTCAAGGATCACATACAAAACAGTGCTACATTCATGAATATGGGACACTGAAACCACATGGCTTGAACTTGTTATTCAACTACACCTAAAATTCCTCTCTTCCTCAGTCATAATCCCTTTGCACTAAGTTCCATTCCTTTCTCACATATAACACATAGTTCAGAACCTCCTCCCAGCATCAGATTACAACTCCTCTACCCAAACTATAATCAACTATTCCGCCTTCTCCCGTCTATGTTACCATTGTATCACTTTCTCCCCTTTCCACAGTCCCTCCTACCTCATTTACAACCCATATGTCACACATCACAAGACTTCATTTAAACATTACCTACATTCAACCATGTGTAGCAGTATATTATAAGTGGACAGTTAGCATAATGTTTGCATGAAAGGGAGAAACTAAGTACAGAGTGATCGGGAAAACCCGAATGTGTGTCTTCGGAATGGTTCATGCCATTGTCACATCGTCTCATCGCCATCCAGTGTACCATTAAAAATTCATTATAACTTTTAAGGTCGATTCTGTGCTGCTATTTTACTACTGAGAGGAAGTGCGAGTCTGGGTAACAATTTGTCCGAAGACGTATAATATGCGGGCAACAATCAGAGCATCACGCAAGACTCCATCACCATCATCAAGGTCATTATAATTTGATAGCTGTCAGTGGAGCCCGTCATATGGATACATACAACTGCAGCAACAAGTGACTTAAGAATAGAGCTTCATCATATAGACATAAACGGCTACACATGCACACTACCGAACACAGCGTATTACAAGCCACAGCATTTTACAAGTCGCAGCTAAGAGCTCCATTCATTATATTTTATACTAATTTTTACCATTCCTATTTTTTACATAGCCTTTATGTGAATGTATACAAGGTCAAACAATTAAGTAATAAGACTAATTACAAAAAAAATTAATAAAATAAACAACAGCTGAAGATATAACCTGTATTTTATTCAAAGTTAGTCCCTTGTGCACTGTTACAGCAAGTGCCTCGATCTAACACTGGAACGACTTCTACAATTCTTCTGTTGATATGGTCCTAAACTCGGAGCTATAGCCCTTTGGATGTCATCAGTATCGTCAAAGAAGCGTCCCATCATGGTATCTTTAATTCTGGGCATAGAAAATAATAGCAGGGAGACAAATCGGGGGAATAGGGTGGATAGTTGAGAACACACTTGTTTTTGAGCCAAAAATTTCTGTATAACTACCGCCTGGTGAGCCGATGCAATGAAATGAAGAAGGAAAAACTTTTAGGTCTTGAATACTCGGGTCGGCTTCGAGAATCCTTTTCAATAGGCGTTTCAATATATTTAAATAAGATGTGGCAGTGACAGTCTGTCCCTCTGGAATAAATTCTTTGTGAATAACTCCTTTACTGTCGTAGAAGCACGCCAACGTTGTCTTCACCTTCGACTTTTGAAGACGAATTTTTTTACCATTTGGTGATGATGATGACTTCCACTGAGCACTTTCGCGTTTAGTTGTGGGATCATAGCGGACAATCCATGTTTAACCCTTTGCAACAATCAAATTTAAGAAATGTTTATTTCTGCGATAAGTTTTGATGATGTCTTTTGTGTACTCAACACGCTGATGTTTTTTGGTCATCAGACAAAGAACGTGGTACAAACCAGCAATCACTGTTCCCATATCTTCCACTAAAATTTTACGAATGGTCTCTCGATTAACACCAGATTCATTTGCCATAATCCTCATAGTCAAACAACGATCTTCTTTTATCTGTTCTCTGAATTTTGCAATGAGTTCCTCATTACGAACAGAAATTGGAAGTCCATGTCTGGTTGCATTTGAAATCGTTTCCACACCGCTTAGGAATCGTGAATACCATCTGAATATCTGTGCACGAGATAAACAATTATCTCCATAAAATTGTCGCATCAATTCAAATGTCTCAATGGCACTTTTCTAAGTTTTAAACCGAATTTAATGTTACCTTTTTGCTCCATGCTGGTTACGTAACAATTCACCTCTGACTAGGTTAACAAAATGGCAGTTTGTTTGTCGTCTGCTTATTGGCTGCGATGAAATATTACCAGGTCATAGATGAAGGTTGCTTCTTTCGATTCCATGCTATACTTCATAGATGGCAATTTTAGTTTGGCCATAATACAACCAGTCTCATTACTTAATTGGGAGTGAAATTTGATCGTAGTCTGTGTTTCAAAGAATATGTTAATCATATTTTAACAAAAGCTCGCAAAAGGTAAATCGCCAATGAGGTCATGGTGGCTCCCAGTACTGAGTAGAAGCTACTAATCTGTTCCAGATGCTGGTCATGGTGGCTCCCAGTACTGAGTAGAAGCTACTAATCTGTTCCAGGTGCTGGTCATGGTGGCTCCCAGTACTGAGTAGAAGCTACTAATCTGTTCCAGGTGCTGATCCTTCCACCTGCTGAGTACACCCTAGCCACCCTCACTGTCAGATCTGTGGAAATAGAAAATCTTGAAATAGTAAAAACTGATCCCATGAGAATTATTTGGGGTGTATGAGAGCCACTTACTAAGGATGTATCACATGATCAAGATCTGGAGGGGACCTGCATACCTCACGATAAGCGCAGATAACGAGCACCTAATACACCAAGAGCTTCTCAAAGAAAATAGTGAGTGACAGGGTAGAAGAAGGGGAAATCATGGATGGGCCTTGAAAACGTTATCAATCAGGACTGTTTAACTTACCAACATCATCTCCGGCAAGGAATAGGTACCTGTGTCTGTGAACTTAACAACATCAACTCCGGCAAGGAATAGGTACCTGTGTCTGTGAACTTAACAACATCAACTCCGGCAAGGAATAGGTACCTGTGTCTGTGAACTTAACAACATCAACTCCGGCAAGGAATAGGTACCTGTGTCTGTGAACTTAACAACATCAACTCCGGCAAGGAATAGGTACCTGTGTCTGTGAACTTAACAACATCATCTCCTGCAAGGAATAGGTACCTGTGTCTGTGAACTTAACAACATCATCTCCGGCAAGGAATAGGTACCTGTGTCTGTGAACTTAACAACATCGTCTCCGGCAAGGAATAGGTACCTGTGTCTGTGAACT
The DNA here is from genome assembly GCA_009760885.1 of Achatina immaculata. Classification (NCBI taxonomy): domain Eukaryota; kingdom Metazoa; phylum Mollusca; class Gastropoda; order Stylommatophora; family Achatinidae; genus Lissachatina; species Lissachatina immaculata. Next base: position 47,160,617 of record CM019698.1, read on the forward strand.
TAACAACATCAACTCCGGCAAGGAATAGGTACCTGTGTCTGTGAACTTAACAACATCATCTCCGGCAAGGAATAGGTACCTGTGTCTGTGAACTTAACAACATCAACTCCGGAAAGGAATAGGTACCTGTGTCTGTGAACTTAACAACATCAGCCCAGTAAGGAATAGGTACCTATGTCTGTGAACTTAACAACATAAGCCCAGGCAAAGAATAGGTACCTATGTCTGTGAACTTAACAACATCAGCCCCAGCAAGGAATAGGTACCTATGTCTGTGAACTTAACAATATAAGCCCAGGCAAAGAATAGGTACCTATGTCTGTGAACTTAACAAGATCAGCCCCAGCAAGGAATAGGTACCTATGTATGTGAACTTAACAACATAAGCCCAGGCAAAGAATAGGTACCTATGTCTGTGAACTTAACAAGATCAGCCCCAGCAAGGAATAGGTACCTATGTCTGTGAACTTAACAACATCAGCTTCGGCAAGGAATAGGTACCTGTGTCTGTGAACTTAACAACATCAGCTTCGGCAAGGAATAGGTACCTGTGTCTGTGAACTTAACAACATCAACTCAGGGGAAGGAATAGGTGCCTGTGTCTGTGAACTTAACAACATCAGATCCGACGAGGAGTAGGTACCTGTGTCTGTAGCATTCTGGGGTTCCTTCCCTTGTAGAATCCAGTTACTGTGAATGCAGAGGTCAACGGCTTTGTCGGTGAAAACTACAAAAAGAAAATTTTTGATCTATTATAGGACATCAAATGAGTGCATGGGTATTCACAGCACGCTCAGCAGACAGAACAATCCAGGAAAACCTTCACTACTACCACATTCAGCATGACGATGGAGGAGATGGCAGTAATGAAAGCCTTTTTATGGTGGGAATCATAAGACCATATCTGCGTTTGTTTTCTAAGTGATTCAACGATTATGATCTGGAAGGATTAGGCAGGCTCTGTACGCAGGCACTGAGTTGAGTCACTGCAGAGAACAACTATTGACAGAATCATCTTTATCTATCTCCCTGGGCCTACATGCTTCGAAGGAAATCGCCC